>JAGYYJ010003234.1:0-125000 GCA_019671005.1 Hibiscus mutabilis
GTGGTTAGAATTTTTTTTCGATTAGTTTAAGGGTTAGTTTGATGATCTGGGTTCTGATTGTATGGTGAAGTTTGCTATTTTGTCTGGGTTTACATTTGTTACAAGTTTCAATCTTGTAGGGTTTTCATAAGAGATAAAAGTAGTATTGTTTTTTCTTTTACAACTCTGTCAATGGCATTGCATTGCTTGAACTGAAAGCGTGTTGCATTATAAATTGAATCAGGACTATTGTTTGTGTAGAATTGAAAGTGACTTTTTTTATTTTTTTTTCTTTCTTGGTCTGTTTTCTGGTTATTTTTGAGTTTTTTTTTATAATATTAAAAATTGCTTTTGCCAGCAGAAGAAATTAGGACGTGTGGGAAGAGGGACACTGAGAAATCTTTCATTTTTTAAAAAAAAAAATGCAAGTTGAGGTTTTGGATGTCTGTTAAACATGTTGTCTTTCTCTGTTATGTCCTAGCATGAATCTTCCTTGCGCTTGGCATCGAATTAGCCGACTTCGGGCCTTTGTCGCAATTGTCTGTTAGAGTTATATATATTAATCTCATAGAACTGTGAATATCAGACTGTTCAGGTCCCAGCTCTTGCTTCCATTTTCAAGCTCCAAAACCTGTTCTTTTGAAGTTTAATCTTTTTTTGATTAAAAACTATGAAAGCTAGAAGGGGAAAGCGTTCCGAGGTATGCTTTTGGTGCTTCTTGCAATCTGCAATTTAGATCAAATGTGATGTTTGAATTGTTAACTTGGTCGATTGTTTTGATTTTAGGCCTTTTGGCCATCCATTGTGATGAAGAAATGGTTGAATATAAAGCCTAAGGTGTATGATTTCAGTGAAGATGAGGTCGAAACTGAAACCGAGAGTGAAGACGATGGTATTGTCATGTCATATTGAGCAACTATTGTCTTTCCCATTATACTTTGTTTCTCTTGATGATGTTTTTCTTCGATTTTCGTCCAGCTTGCTCTGCTAAAGACTCGAGATTGCACGGTGGTGAGGATCATACCCGTAGGACACTAGGAAACCAATCTGACTGCAGAAGCCGAATCTCAGGTGATATTTGTTTTCTACATATGTGCTTTTCCTTGTTAAAATAAATATTCTTCCATATTTTTCTGAGCTTAAGACCATATCCAAACTCATCTATGCTGATTCTTCTTGTTCCCTTCCCCGTGTCTGTTTGCTATGCGGTACATATATTGATTTCTATTCATGTGGCCCTGGGATGGCGTCGGTTCTTAATCGTGCATGTGAATTTGATTGTCTAAAGTTGTTTTGTATGGTTTTGGTGTTCAGATGCACCCAGTTCGGGTTATAGGTTAAGACACAGGAGAGGAAAATCAGAAACTCTGCGTGCACAGTACATAAATACAAAGGATGTGAGGTTTGTCCGCAAGATGCTCATGCTTAAATTCTAAGCCTTCAGGTGTTTGGGTTTTAATTCTTATTGAAACATATCCTGGTTGCCTACAGGGTGACAATAGGCACTTGGAATGTTGCTGGAAGACTTCCATCCGAGGATCTCGAGATTGCTGATTGGCTTTGCACCGAAGATCCGGCAGATCTTTACATTATCGGGTGAGCATTTCCTTTTGTTGGTGGATTTTATATCATTTGAGGTTTAATCTTCCACATCTTGTGGATTAATAAGCCCCATGAGCATATGCAAGTTATTTGAATATTGGTTTGGTTGTTGAATCTTTCATTTTTTTTCCATCCAATATTTTAACACTCGATCTGCTTCGGACAGCTTCCAAGAGGTGGTCCCTTTGAATGCTGGAAATGTATTGGGAGCTGAGGATAACAGGCCGATTCCTAAATGGGAAGCAATCATTCGAAGAACTCTGAACAAATCTTTGGAACCTGAAAGCAAGCACAAATGCTATAGTGCCCCACCTTCTCCTGTGTTGCGGACTTCTTCGGTTGCAGATGTATTAGCAGACGAAATAGATGCTCTGCCGTTGCAAATGATGTGTGATGAGTATCTGGAGACTGCTAATGGCTGTGACTTTGAAGAAAAAGATTTGAAAAAAGTTTCTGATATTGGACAAAATTTTAAGCTGAAGAGACTATATGGTGTCGATTTTGACACTAAGCTGGACTGGCCAGAACACTCGTTAGATGCAACCCCACAAGTTGTCTCTTCACATTCGAAATTGCGGAGAGTACTGAACAGCTCAGCTAGAATTGGCTTTACTCTGGCTGAGAACTCTATCTTCTGTAGTCCGCATCATGCGGTGTTAACGGGAAGCAGACTGAAAAGATCACACCATAGCTCTGGAAACCTGGAGTCAGTGTTGCTGAATGAGCTACCAAAGCTAGAAACTGTTGATTCTTTCTCTGAAGTATCTGATGAGTTTCCGGAAGAGGAGGATGATACTTTCTTAGAAGCATCAATGGAGCAACATGACAATGATGGGGCAAGGTCACGTCCGAAGTACGTACGGATAGTTAGCAAGCAGATGGTTGGAATATACATATCTATATGGGTAAGAAAGAGGCTGAGGAGACATATAAACAACTTGAAAGTCTCTCCTGTCGGAATTGGTCTTATGGGCTACATGGGAAACAAGGTAATGTCTATATCGGATGGCACTTAAACTATAGTTCATAGCTTCTGTAAAATGCCTTTGCAGTGAAGTATATCAGGTGGCGGCATCACTCTAGGGAGGGTGCTTCCATCATTTCAATTTGAGTTTGAGCTTCTATAGTTCTTAGATTTGATGAACCAATGCCCTCCAAATTTTGATGTTTTGCAAAAGGTATTTTATTGATTGCTTTTATGGTTTTCATTTTTGCAGGGATCGGTTTCTGTTAGCATGACACTTTTTCAATCCAGGCTGTGCTTTGTGTGTTCTCATCTGACATCAGGTCATAAGGTAGGAGCTGAACAAAAACGTAACTCCGATGTGTATGAAATAATACGACGTACCCATTTCTCATCTGCCCTTGATACAGAACAACCCCTAACAATCCCATCTCATGAGTAAGTAACTTACTAATCATTGCTGAATTATTGAGTAACTTTCATGGTTGAGGATTTTTCTTACAACTATATTCTTGATCAAACATGATATTAATTAGTTCATGGCTGCTTTTGGTAACAGTCAGAAATTTTGGCTTGGGGATTTAAATTATCGTCTCAATATGTTGGATGCCGAGGTGAGAAAGCTCGTTGCTTTAAAGCGCTGGGACGAACTAATCGACAATGATCAAGTGAGTATCACAGTGATCTAGTTTTACCTTGGCAATTAGCATAAAAACTTTTAAGGCTAAACTATAAAATAAGTGCCCAAACTATGTCTCTTTTTTGTAATAAGTGCCTAAAGTATTTTTTGTTTGAAATAGGTTCCTAAACTTTCATTTTGGCTGACATAGGTGCCTAAACTATTTTTGGCTGAAATAGGTGCCTAAACTATTTTTTGACTTGTTTTAAAGTCAATTTTGGCATCTTCTTGGGCACCTATTTCAACCAAAAATGAAAGTTTAGGCACCTATTTCAGCCAAAAAAATACTTTAGGCACCTATTTCAGCCAAAAATGAAACTTTAGGCACCTATTTCAGCTAAAAAATACTTTAGGCACCTATTGCAAAAAAAAGACATAGTTTGGGCACTTATTTTGTAGTTAAGCCAACTTTTAATAACAGAAGTTAATTGCTTCAATTCTGTTCCACAGCTTCATAATGAACTGAGTTGCGGGCATGTATTTGACGGATGGAAAGAAGGAGTAATAAACTTTCCTCCCACCTACAAGTATGAAATGGACTCGGATAGATACGTCGGTGAGATCCCGAGAGAAGGGGAGAAGAAGAGATCTCCGGCATGGTAAGTAATAACTTTTGTAAAGTAGATGAACAAGAAATACGATATCATAGTTAGAGATGGTTTCAGCAAACCAAACATTTCTGGCACAATGCCACTGATAATTCATAAAGTTCCACATTGTTCAGTTGCTTAGAATGTGCATTCATTCCCTTGATAGGTGTGATCGCATACTCTGGTCAGGAAAAGGTATAAAACAACTTTGTTACCAGCGAGCAGAATTAAAACTCTCTGATCATCGACCTGTCAGTTCAACGTTTTTGCTAAAAGTTGAAGTCTTGGACCGTCGGAAGTTGCAAAAGGCTCTCAATGTTAGCACCGCTGCTGTCCATCCTGACCTTTTCTTTGATGAAAATGAAGACTTCGAACTTTAGAAGAAACCAGGTAATAAAACTTAACAATTAACGAGTTACCAAGCATACCTTTATGAATGTCCTCTCTGTGCTAGGAATTTGAAATTATTAATAAAAAAAATATCTGCTCTTCTCCATTTATCTTCTGGATTCCAGATATTAGTGAAATTATATTATCGTGATTGCTTTTCATATAAATGTTTGTAAAGACTTCTGATAATGGATATGTCTTTCTCCTGTGATATTTTTTTATTGCTCGAATTTGGTAATCAATGCTATACAATACTTGCTCCTTCAGTAACCAGCTAATGCAGAAACAACTTTATGTTGCTTCTTTATTCTCTGTATGTCTAATTATATGTATTATTACAGATGCAGATTTAAGCCAATGAGATCAAAGAAAGGTGTCTTTTTATTTGGGAACACGTTCCGAGATGCCACAGATGATTCAATAACAAACCTCTACAGGAAATATGCTAGCTACTTTGTGTCGAAGAGATAACAGTAGGATATTAAGTAGTTTGCAGAGGTGGGAGTCAAAACTTGTCATGTTAGTGGGGCAGAATGTATAGAAACAAATTCTTTTCTTCTTTTTCTGTCGCAGTTACTGTTCTAAGTTTATATTTCTTCAAACTCTTCTTAAAGGTTGAGTTCTAATCACAGAAATTTTGCAGAAATTTCAGCTTTACAGTTTAAACTCGTTGCATAATGCACATAATTCAAGTTCTAGCATGTCTAGTTACTTTTATCTTGCCTGTTCTTTTCTATTTTTCCGTTGAAGGTGCAAAATATTTTGAAGTTGAAGCCAAAATTTGGTGATGTTATGAACTAAATGGGCACTTTCAGAAGTTCATTGAAAATTCAGAATGAGTTCAAGAGTTAGACAGAACCATAATTTGACTATGCATTTATTGATTTTAATAACACCAACAAGAGCTTAAACTACAATATATGCGTTGAAAGTTTTGTTCTTGGGTTCGAATCAGATCATTCAGACTGTAGCAGTGGCTAGACTAGTAGTGACAGAAAATAAAGACAAAGAACGGTTTGGTTGGGTTAGTTGCATCCACTTTGACTAAAGCGCTGAAAGCAATTTTTTAAAGATAAGTTGGCTTGAAAATAACAGAATTAAAGGTACAAGAAAACCATTACTGTCAAAACGTGTGCCCATATACAGATTGATATATGTTGCTGCAATATTCCTATCCCATGCAATATATATATATCTAACTTGAGCTACCTTAATTCTGTATGTAGTATTCTTTTCATTTGCTTCAATGGAGATTACTAGATTATTCTGTATATTCCTGGTTTTGGTTTTAAATGCAGTTAAAATTATGATGAGCGTCGAAGATGGACTACTGTATCTCGACTACTACAAAGAAACATGTCCCTTGGCAGAAGAGATTGTTAGCAGGAATGTCGAGATTGCAGTGCTCAAAGATCCTCGAATGGCTGCTTCGCTCCTTCGCTTGCATTTCCATGATTGCTTTGTCATGGTTAGATTTCTGTTTCAACAAGTCATGAAACTAATCATATTTGTTTCTCAATTTTCATGGTTTAATCGATGAATGCAATTTGGGGTGTCAGGGATGTGATGCGTCAGTTCTTTTGGACAACTATGGAGACATCATTAGTGAAAAGCAAGCAGGGCCTAACCTGAATTCCTTGCGTGGATTCAAAGTCATTGATGAGATCAAGTACATTTTGGAAGAGGCTTGTCCCCTAACCGTCTCTTGTGCTGATATTCTAGCAATGGTCGCTCGTGATGCCGTCACATTGGTATTCGAAACTCATAGTATTTCTTAATCTTTTAGTATATATGTCTGATATAATATCGAACGATCTTTATAACTGAGTGTTCTGTTTCATCAGAGAGAAGGTCCAAGTTGGAAGGTCTGGTTAGGGAGGAAAGACTCGTTGAAAGCAAGCTTTGATGGTGCAAACCAGTTCATTCCATCCCCAAATTCCTCTCTGGAGACTCTCATTGCCAACTTTAACCAACAAGGTCTCGATGTCAAAGATTTGGTTGCTTTGTCAGGTATCTCTCTCAGTCCTGTATGTATGTCTGTTGCATGCATGCATGTATGTATACATGTATCGTGTATGTTATAACACTACCTTAAGCTCAATTCTTTGATTAATGAAATGAACTGCAGGTAGCCATACACTTGGGAAGGCTAGATGTTTGAGTTTCAGACAAAGGGTGTACGACATAAACATGGAAGAAAAGCATGACAGGTACCGAAGATACCGGACTTTTCGAAGAATCCTACAGTCCATATGTCCAGAATCAGGAAGGGATGAAGCGACCGCACCACTCGATTATGTAACTCCTGCGAAATTTGACAATCAATATTACATTAACATTCTTGAAGGAAATGGATTGTTGGGATCTGATAATGTGTTGGTGAATGAAGACCATGAAGGGGAGATAAAAAAGCTGGTTTGGGCATTTGCATCAAACCAAGAGCTTTTCTTCAGATCATTTGCTAGATCAGTTGTTAAGATGGGCAACATAAATGTACTAACCGGAATTGATGGGGAAATTAGAAAGAACTGTAGGTTTGTTAATCCTTAGGTTTCTTCAAGAAAATGACAAAGCAGGACCTTCAAGTTCAACACACTTACAAAGAAGTTATGTAGTAAACTACATCTCTAGGGTATATCTAGTTATCTACAATATATAGATTATTGAAACTTTTGAATCAAGGGAAATATCTTTTTTAATTATATTATTAATTTATAATTACATTTTAAAAAATAATTTATTAGATAAATCAAATTATTATTTTTGATGAAAATTCATACGTGACTTGAATAATTAAACGCTTTAGATAAATTAAAAAATATGTAATTCATTTGACATTTAAAAATATATATATTTTAAAAATATTGTTTAGATATATCATAGATAATAATTTTAGATAGAAATGCATACACGATTAAATTTGAATAACTAATTTTTTAAAAAAATCTTTAAAATCCATTTAAACCTTTAATAATAATTAAATGTATAGAACATAATAATTGATAATTAAAAATTATTAACAAAGAGATGTGATGTGGTGGTTGCTCACCTCATCCCTTAATCATGGGATGAGAACTTTGATCCTTATCCAATAATAGTTTTTTATTTTTTTGAATAGTCTAAAGGTGATTACAAGGTAGTATCTGTTCGTACATATTCTTAACCCTTTGACAATGCGCATACACCTTGTAGACAGAGTAATTTGAACTCGTGTCTCTTAGAATGAACATCATCCGCTTCATAATAGTTTCTACTTGTTCTTCAAAAGAAAATACGAAGTCATATTTTAATAACAATAACATTAGAAATATGAAAGATAAATTTAATTAAATTAAAAAACACAAGAATGTTGAAAATTTTAATTAAGTAGAGAGTTTTTACAATATAAATATTCTTGATCACTTGATTAATTAATATATAAATATTTTTAACAAATATTAATTCTAATCCTAATCATAATCCTACCAGGAGGGAAAAAGAAAGGGACTCTAGGGGAAGAAAGAAGGTGCTCCTAGCGGGTCTAAAACTCATGACCTAAGGAAATACAAGGGAACAAAGATGAGCAACTTGGTCAACCGGTCAAATGTGCTTGCTCTTGCTCTTATGTATAAATGTTGAATTTAGTCTTTATATTTTAATTTAATTAATAATAGTATATCTTTTATGTCACATCATATTATTATAAAATCCACATTATTTTTTTGATTAATTAGGAGGTATTATATTCTCGTACCGGATTAGAATTCATACAAGATAAGACAATATGAGCATCCTTGACCACTAGGCCACTTAGTGGATCTCAAATTCACATTATTGTTTACATGACAATTAATAATTTTCATAACGATTTTATTAACATAAGAAATGATCAACATATACTAATAATTTGATGATAAAATTAGAACGAAATTTGAGATCAATAACGAGAGTTATAATTTGGGGATGCAATTGAAATATTAAAAATTTAAAGTTAAATTAGAATGAAGATTGTAATTTAAAGATAAAATTAAAATATTTAAAATTAATGGACCAATTTAAAATGGAGGCATCATATGTTTTACGATCGTCCATGAAAGGACAAAATGATTTTGGCGGTGATTTTATCTTATAGCATAGAAATGAAGGACAAGCATATAAACAGAGATCCAACTCTTCTCAGATGAGAGTTTGAGAGCTTTACAGAAATGGAAACAAAGGTGCTGTTCGGAGGATTGGGTGGTTCTTTACCTGTTGAGAATGTCCAAGCTCTTGCATCCAACAGCCTCAAGAACATCCCATCCAGATACATCAGACCAGAGGTTGTGTTCGATGTGGTTTCCATAGATGAATCCCTGCAGATTCCTGTAATTGACATGAGCAAGCTATATGATGATGATGAACAGGAAAAACTCCATTTGGCTTGCAAAGACTGGGGTTTCTTCCAGGTAACCTATTCTCATTTCTCAACACAATTCTCAAGGTAACAGTAACTTTTTACATCGATCGAATTAGTTTATTGATGGTGAAACAGTTGATTAACCATGGGGTCGCAGCTGAAGTGATGGAGAAGATGAAGATGGACACACAAGAGTTCTTCAAGTTGCCTTTGGAGGAGAAGATGGCTTGTGCACAGATACCAAATCACATAGAAGGGTATGGTCAAGTCGCTGTAGTTTCCCAAGACCAGAAGCTTGATTGGTGCGACATGCTCTTCCTTCTTCCCTTGCCTGTGCCCTTTAGAAATATGAGGTTCTGGCCGACCAATCCCCCTTCATTCAGGTAAATCAATAATGATCCTTCAATTTCAAGGCCATAATAGGAGTGCGAAATTATAAAATTTTAGAGGGTGTGAAATTATATTGTCAATAAAAAATACAAAAGAGATAACTAAATTATATGGAGATTTAAATTTTTTAGGGGTGCGACTGTTCCCGTCAGCCCCTCAGTCCATCCCTAAGCATAGTATTGATTGTCTCCAACTTGAGCTGTTTACAGTGAAACCGTTGAAAAGTACTCGATGGAGCTGCATAAGGTTATGATACATCTCATGAAGCTGATTGCCAAGAACCTGGGGACCGATCCTGAGATACTTTTAAGCCTTTTTGAGGGTGGAACACAAGCACTAAAGCTGAATTATTATCCACCATGTGCAGAGGCAAGCAAGGTTTTTGGTATAGCACCACACTCAGACTCTACAGCCTTAACACTCTTGCTTCATGTGAATGAAATTGAAGGATTACAAATCAAGAGAAATGAGAAATGGGTGCCCGTTAAACCCATCGCCGGCGCATTGATCATCAATATTGGAGACATGATCGAGGTAATATAACATATTAACAATATCTGAAGCTACATAGACTTGGACTTGACAGATAGTAGATGTAATGTGTCTCTAAGCGAAGAGATGTTGTAAATGCAGATTCTGAGCAATGGAGAATACAAGAGCATAGAACATAGAGCTGTGGTTAATCCAGAGAAAGCGCGGCTGTCGATTGCAGCACTTCACTATCCAACCAGGGGTACTCAGATTGGTCCATTGCCAAATCTTGTTAAGGTGAACAAAGCGCTGTATAGGACTATGCCACCTGAGGAGTTGCTGAGACTGAAGCTGAGCAGCAAGCTTGATGGGAAACGTGTGTTGGATCAAATGAAGCTCTAATTCAGTTTATCAGCTCTTTGCCCATGTTAAATACTTGGAACCTTGTTCTTTCTGTTTTGCAACTTTCATTGTCCTAGTTTCCAATGTTCGAAATGCCACAGACAGGGTTGTTGGATCAGGAAATTCAACCATTTCTGAAAACTATAATCAAATCGATTCCGCATATTCGACATGTTCCCAACTGCATGAGACTCCTATAAACAGTGTTTGATCCATGCTCTGAAATGAATCCTAAGGAGATTAAGGTTTGCAATTTGTTGAAATTAAAGAACAGGTTGATCTTCTTGACAAATGGGGGCACCCTGAACCAAAGATATCACGGCCTGCGTATTTATAATTTGACAGCAAGTATTGGAGTATTAACATTCTTGAAGGAAATGGATTGTTATGATGTGATAATGTGTTAGTCACTGTAAACTACAAAGGTACTCACTTGAATTGAAGGAGAACTTAGAATTATAGGTTTCTTTAACCATAGACCTTGGGTTTACCGGAATATGCCTTTCAAATACTTAAATATAAAATAAGTTCGTATCTTATTTTTTTTCATTTAGGTGTTTAAATTATTTTCTAAATAAAATAGGTACTTAAAGTTTTCATTTTTGTCGAAATAGGTGTCTAACTTAAAAAAACCAACACCTAATCAATAATTGACATGTGGCAAAAAAATCCAAATTCACAAAAGAGCTGAGCACCTATTTGGACCAAAAAAAAAAACTTTAGGCACCTAGTTTGGCAAAAAAAACTTTAAGTACCTATTTACACCAAAATAAAAAAATTTAAGCACTTATTTTATCCAAAAAATAATTTAGGCATCTAAATGAAAAAGGCTTAATAGCAAAATAAGTGCCCAAACTATACATGTTGCTCACTTTTGGTGCCTAAACTATTTATCACTCAAAACAGGTGCCTAATGTTTTCTCCGTTAGTAATTTAAGTGCCTAAAGTTTCATTTCGTTACCTTTTAAGGTTGGTTCGTTTGAAAAATTATCGCACATCAATGCTTAACACGTGACATTGATTTTAATTTTTTTAATTTTATTTTTCAAATTGAAAATAAAATAATTTTAAAAAATCTCAAAATTTCAAAACCCCTCAAAATAGTCTCAAAACCTTAACCCAAAACCAAAATTCTCCAAAATTTCCATTATTGCCGTCGTCGATAGCCTCACTGGACCTCACCAATACTGCCGCCCATTTCCCCCAACAACTCATCGACGGTAGGTGTGTCGATCGGCTTTCTTCGACGATAGGTGCGAGTTTGACTTCCTTCGATGGTAGATAATGTAGTCCTTCGACTTTCGACGACAGAATAGTGGGGTAAATGATCGTGGGGTCCGGTGACGGAAGTAGCGGGAACGCCGTCAACGATTGATGGCGGCAGCGGCTAGAATCGACAATTTGGGGACTATTTGAGAATGTTTCATAATTTTAGGGTTTTCTTGAAAAGTTTTATATTATTAAAAATAAAAATTGATTAAAATAAATTAGAAATTAAAACATGCCACGTGTCAAATTTTAATTGGTTAACACAATTTTTTAACGGTAGTTAACGATCCGGCACCTAAAATTAACGAAATGAAACTTTAGGCACTTGTTTTGAGCGAAAAATAATTTAGACACCAAAAGTGAGAAGCATATATAATTTGGATACTTATTTTTGTATTAAAACAATGAAAAATGAGATATTTTGCGCACTTATTTTATATTTAAGCTTAATTTTTTATTCAAGGTTTAAATTATCAAAATATAAATGAAAATGTAATTTTGTGTTTAAACTTACATTTTTCGTGGATAATAACAAACATATTAATTAAACTAACACTCAATTAATATTAAAATTTTGAAAAAAAATCGATTGAAATAGAAAAGGAATGTATGTTTAAATTTATTTAAAAAATAAGTATTTATCTATTAAAAAGTATTTATATTTAATTCTAATAAATAAAAAACGAAGAGTATAATCTAAAAACCTAGTTATGTTAAGCTCCGAGAATTCAGGTATCTCGACGGCTGCAGTGCCTTTGGATCCGACTGGTGGGCCACCGGATTTACAGGCACCAATTTTGAATGGCACAGTTGCTGGTGATATGTGCCAACAGGAGGGGACAATCGCTGGATCGGGTTTGCCTGGGGATGCTATGGATTTGGATGTGGGGAAATCGGTGAGTCTTATTGCGGCAGAGGAGATTGAGCAGGTGACTCCAAAATCGGATGAGGCTTCAAAGGGGGTAGCTGTTGCGGAGACCATGGTGGATCCAAAGCCTAAACCCTCGTTTCCGGATATAGTGATAGGGCAGACTAGCGTGGGACAACATGAAAATTTTATTAGTGATTTTGAGGTGGAATTGCGGGCGAATGATGTGAAATTCGATTACTAAGGATCTATGCTAGAGATTCGATTCTCTGAGAGGGTACATGAGGCGATCGATTCTAAACTATCAAAGTCTTTAATCGTTCGATTGTTGGGTAAGTTAATAGGGTTTCATGCTCTTAAAAATATAATTCAAGTCTTATAGAATCTTATGGGAGAGATTTGCATTATCGACCTCGACAATGACTATTTTTTTGTTCAATTTGCGTTGGATGAAGACTATGAGAAGGTTTTAACAGGTGGTATGTGGGTTGTATATTGGTGTTACCTAACGGTGCAACCATGGCCGCGGACATTCTCGACATCAATGGATTATCCGAAGCAAATCTTAGTGTGGGTGAGGTTTCTTGGTTTACCCTACCGCTACTACTCTAAATATTTGTTCCAGGCAATTACAAGTGTGTTAGGGACTGTGGTGCGTACGGATTTTAATACTACTGAAGGTCGGCATTGTCGATTTGTAAGGATCGCAGTGGTTGTTAATCTTGTAAGGCTTGGGTGTCAGGATTATGGATTGATGGTCAATATCAACCAATTGAGTAAGAGGGCTTGCCCCTGATTTGTTATGGTTGTGGCAAGTATGGCCATGCGAAAGAATTATGCGGGGAAAAGGAGAAGGAGAAGGAGTCGGGTGGGGTTTCGGTGGTTCAAAAAGTAGTACCTCCAGCGAATGAAATGTTTGGACCATGGATGCAGGTTAAGCGTTAAAAGCGTCGACAACCATTGAATAATCGTGTTGAGAATAAAGGGAAGACTGTTGTGAGCTCGAATAGGGGGTCATGATTTGGTGCTTTGATTGATTTAATGGAGGGTGAGAATAAAGAGAAAGATAGTTTGAGTCGCAATATGACCCGGGGTACAACAATAGGGACTGACCAGCCAGTGCATTTGAGTAGGGAGCCTACATGATCTGTGAGTTGGCCGATTTCTTCTGTTCCGAGCCACAAAGCATGCTTGACAGTTAGTCCTTCTCCTAGGACTAATGCGTTGGATATTGAAGGGAATGGAATGGATTGTGATGAGGTACGTGAGAAGCCAGTTGTGCCTATTATTTCGAACGCTAAGGACTTGGGGAAAGGTGTTTGTGATAGGGTTGTGACTTTGGCTGTGCAGGAGGTGACTCCTACTCTTACTCCTACGACCGGTGAGGGTGTTGTTGCAGAGACTCTTAAGTTAGCCGCTTGGGATAAAGCGGTTACCGCACCATCATCTTTGAAATCGGACAAACATAAAGCCATAAGAGTGATTGAGGAGGGGACGAAGATGGTTTTAAAAGACAATAATGGGATAACAGCTTATGGACTGATCTAAAAGGCCACCTCCAAAGGTTTCAATCGAATTGTGGCTAGTGTTGTGTTACCAAGGAAAAATACTAAACCACGTCAGAAGGATACCTTGAACTACAAACCGACAGATGTGTCCGGCTAGGTGTCGAGCATTTTGAAGGAGTTAGATGTAGCAGCATCTTCGGTCGAGCATGGGGCGTTGGTGGAGGCCATGCAAGCTGAATGATCCTAGAACAATATACAATGGATCACAAATAAAACCTTTGAGAGGTAAGGGGCAACTGATGCTCAATGAGGTTTGGGTTGAGTTTTTTTTTTCATTTTATCATTATGGTTAAAGTTATTTTTTGGAACACTCAAGGCACACTTGGCCTTAATTTTAATCACTGTTTTAGAATATTGGTGAGTATACAGGCTCCTGATATTGTTGCAATTATGGAACCACATATTAGTGGTAATGAGGCATTTGGCAGTCGAGTTTTGATTTCTCTTATTGTGTTGAGGCGAACGGTTTTTCTAGGGGTATCTGGATGCTATGAAAGTAGACTGTGTGTGTGGATATTTTGGCAGGCTCTAACCAGTTTCTCCATGGAATGTGTTAGGAGGTTGGTACGAGTAAGAGTTTCTTTATAACGTTTGTATATGTGAGTCTAGACCAAAGTAGGCGAAGTAATGTTTGGGATTAGATTTGAGCTCTTGATCCTAAGAGTGAATGGTCGTGGGTTTTAGGTGGTGATTTCAAAGCTATTTGCAGTGTGGATGAAATACAGAGAGGGTTTCAACGTCGGTTTAGGTATGTACAAAATTATGTGATTTTCTGTTCTTATCTGGGCTTCTTGATATGGGTTTTGTTGGACCACGTTTCACATGGGAGCGTGGGGATATTCGACAATGCTTGGATAGGGGCTTGTGTAATAGCTAATGAATGGTATGAGGTGTTTTCAGTGGCTGAGATTGTGCATCTTCCACAAATGAGTTCTGACCATATGTCATTGCTGCTTACAACAGAAGTAGGTGTTTCTAGGCAGGGTTCTCAGCCTTATCGTTTCGTTGCGACTTGGAATGAACAACCGGACTTCGAAAGGCTTTTGGCTGAATATTGGAAAACTGACATCCTGGTCTTTGAGAATTTATTTGAGTTTCAGAGAGAAATTCGAAGATGGAATAAGGAGGTGTTCAGTCATATTGGGTGGTGAAAGGCTAGGCTCTCAGCGCGTATATGTGGTGTTGAGCTGCCTATTGATCGTAGTCGAACTCTGTTCCTATTGAATTTAGAAGATGCATTGAAAAAAGAGTTGAGTGTTGTTTAGATACAGGAGGAAAGTTTGTGGTTTCAAAACTTACGCAGTCAATGGATTCAACAGGGTGACCAAAATGCAAAGTTCTTTCACATGTCTACTATTACCCGTCATCATCGTAATTCTATTCGAATGCTTCGTTTAGATTATGGGAGATGGTATACGGACGTAATCGAGATCAATGAGCATGCAGTCGAGTTCTTTCACTCCTTTTCTCGGCCGAACCTAGGCAGCCAACTAGGAAAGATTTTAGACGGGGGTTTCAACAAATTTCCAACACTGCCAAGCAGAACTTAGTGAGGCCAATTACTTTTGATGAGGTATGTCGGGTTGTGTTCAGCATGGATCCCTTTAAAGCACCGGGTGTGTATAGGTTCCAAGCAGGTTTTTTCCAAAAGAATTGGACTATTGTGGGCAAATCAGTGTTCCAGTTTGTACATGAGTTTTCTGCGACTGGGGTGTTGCCTACCTCGGCAAATAAGACATCGTTAGTACTGATTCCAAAGGTTGTGAACTTGAAAACTATTCACCAGTTTCGGTCGATTAGTTTATGTATGGTTATTTATAAGGTTATCATCAAAATTCTTGTTGATAGATTGAAGCCATTATTGTCTTGGTAGATTTCGCAGACTCGGTCTAGTTTTGTGCCAGGACGATATATTACTGACAACATTATTTTAGCTCAGGAAGTGATCCATACTATGAGTGGGAAAAACAATACGACGCCGTGGATGGCCATTAAGGTTAATATGGAGAAGGATTACGACAGGTTAGAGTGGAGTTTCATTGAAGAAACGCTAAATGATCTGGGTCTGCCAGCTCAATTTATTATGTAGGTTATGCACTGTGTCCGGTCAGTTTTTACACAGATAATTTTGAATAAGAAAGTTACGGAGAGTTTTGCACCATCGCGGGTATAAGACAAGGTGACCCATTATCTCCATACTTGTTTATCCTTTGTATGCAACAACTTTCCCATTCTATTGAGAGACATGTGAATAGTGATGCGTGGAAATTTATTCACTTGTCTAGACATAGCCTGGTCTTTCGCACTTATTTTTTGCGGATGACCTTGTCTTATTTGCGAAAGCTTTTATTAAGCAGATTGAAGTGATTGGTGATGTTCTGAATAGTTTTTTTGTTTGCTTGGGTCACAGAGTTAGTGTCAAATAATTGTTCATCAAATTGAAAATAATTCTTTACCATCGGGTTTGGGTTTAAGGTTGTCGAAGATCTTGGCATGTACCTCAAGGTTCCTCTCTTGCACAAAAAAGTAACTCATGATACTTATCGGTTATTTTTAGAGAAGATTAAATGGTATTTATTAGGTTGGGCAGCGTGTACATTGTCACTCGCTTGACGTATTACCTTGGCAAAGGTTGTTGATAAGTTGTATATTTGCATGTATTTCTTATATAATTCCCTATGTTTTAGCACACTAATCTATCTACAAGTCCTTATTTTGGTTTTTATTTGGCTTTCAGGGTGTTTTAACGGCTAAATAATATTTTATGTATAAAAAGAGGATATTAGTACAATTTTTACACTTTAGAGAATGACCTGTGAACAAGGGTTCCGAACATCCAGAAGTAATACGGAGATGCGAACATACCAACTAAGGCTATGTGAACAGAAAAGAAAGCAGAGTTGTGAACCAATATATGCAAACGCAGACGTGAAAGAGCAAGCGAACGCTAAAGGTTGAGTAGGCAAACACAATAAGAAGCCCTGCGGACGTTGATGTATGTAGACCAGAATATGAGCGGATGTATCCATCATTAAAAACACTTACGTGGACAGAATATCACGGACAGACAGAATACATTGAAAAAGACCAGCCGCGAACATCAGAGCACAAACGAAAGCCATACGAATGAGCCCTAGAACGCAGATGCTAACATATAAGCCATGCGATCGCTGGAGACAAAACACGCGCAAATCCTATGTTGTCGTGGTTGTTTGGAAGAAAAGAAATCCTACATTAATTAGACTTTCACTTTATATTAAATTACATCTAATGTAGGATTAAGGTTTTGTACTTTATTGTAACTCTTTTTCCTACTTGATGTATAATTCCTCATCTATAAATAGGATCATAGGGGAAGAGAGGAGAACACAGAGTTACCTTAGAAAACCCTTATTGCTTCCATCTACTCTATGAGTAGCTAAACCCTTAGTTCTAGTTAAGTTTGTTTCTAGGTTTTCAATACATTTATTAGTGAGACTTCTTGTTCTTAAATATTCTTCATAATTCAAAGTATTTTTAAATCTTTTGGGCTCATTCAATTGTGTGTGTTGGATTATACGTGCACAATCAACCAATCATGGATTATTGATACAAGTGGTAAAAAAACATGGAATATGGTTTTTTGAAGGTATGAAATCGTATATTTAACTTGTGTAGATTACCACTTTTTGAATATATGTGCTTTGGTCTCTTAATCACTTAATGTTATTTGATAGGTTTAATCTAAAGTGGACTATCTAAGGATTTAACCTAGATAATAAGTGTTAAACAATTTATGGATTATTAGGTTGTTAACTAAATAAAAGAATATAACTCTTAAGTTATTTGTGGACTATCATCTAACTTGAGAACCAAGCTACTTGAGTAATTATGAAGGTTATCTTTTAAAGTCTGTGATCTAATACTTGGATTAAAACACCGCGAACAACTTGGCTAGACATCACCAAACCATTCGCACAGCCCAACCATAGTTATTGCTTTCTCTTCGGAAAACAACTTGAGGAATCCAGATGTCCTAGAGTCAGTGCAAGGGCACTTAAATAAGGAGATGGGTACTCCGGGCTATGTGATCGAGTACATTCGACGTTTCCACGGGCTATGTGATCTAGATGCGATCCGAAACCTATTCTTGGGCTATAAGATCTGGATATGGAATACAACTCGGGGGTTGTGTGAGCTCGAGTAACTCGAAGGGCTATGTGATCTCGAGTAACCTGATTGGCTATGTAACCTCAGTGAAAGACTTCTTGTGGCTATTGTGATCTAAGTATGTCTAGGAAGTATCTGTGGCTATAGTGATCTGGATATGATCCTAAACCGATGGCTATGTGATCACGGGTAACCCGACGGCTATGTGAGCACGAAAAAAATAGTAGTGCTTCGTTGGCCATTAGGGAATGTATGTTATTTACGTTGTTGTATGGATAATAAATATTGGCTATTTTACCTTTGGCTATGTGATCGAGGTATGGTTGTTACTCGACGGGCTGTGTGAGCTCGAGTAACTCGATAGGCTGTGTGATCTATAGTATGGGCTAGATAACCCTTGGGCTATGTGATCAGGGTATGGGATGTAACTCGATGGTTGGTGGGACCTCGTGTATAGTAAGTCTAGGATGGCTTGGTGGTCTTCTTATATAATAGTGGTATCTTGAGACAGTTGTAAGCTCTAGCTAGGGTAGGCTAAACAATGATCCTTAGATGTTGAGAAGCCTTTCTGTGCACTCTTAATTATATTATCATGCATACTTGTTTTATGATATTCATGAATTGCGGTAGAGTATAAACATACCACTGAGCTTTGTTAGCTCAGTGTGTGAAATTGTGGTTTTTTCGTACATAAGTTGATAGGTTGCTTTTGGAGGAGCACATCGATTAGGATTTCCCAGCACCGAGCCTGTTTCAGAGTACAATACTTGATGTTTAGTTTGGACTGATTGTATTCATAGGACCACAGTCGAGTATGTATCTTATTTTGATTTATTGTTATTTTGTCAAACGGTGTATTTTATTTGAAACTTATATTTTGTAAACTCTTTTAATTTCTTTATCTACGTAGATTTTATAGAAATAGGTCGTTTTGAGAATTGCCAACTTGTGGTTTTAAATGAGAAATTTTGATGGATCAGTTTTGGGTAACCCGAATGTGATGCTCCAGATCTGGGGTGGGATCGGGGTGTTACATTTATTGGTATCAGAGCTTAAGTTTAGTCGGTTCTAAAAAAACCCCAGGGTGTTGTAGAGGTGGTGGTAAGGTGTCTAGTGAATACAAGTCCCTAAAGTTAAGTGTACTTTATAATACTAGAGATCCTGATGTGCCACCTTGTTTGTTGTATTTCAAAAAAGGATCGATAGAAGGTGGAACCGATAGTGGAGAGGTGGGTCACCTTCGTGACCTTACCTCTGCCCTCTTGCGTGTGGTACAAACTATCTTGAGGCAATTTGAGACGTATCGCAAGACCCTTGTAGAGAGGCTTCATCATTTTGGGTCTAAGAATTCTGAAGGCTTGGGTGAGGATGACCTAATTAAGGCTGATCAATGGTTGCGCGACACACAAATAATCTTGAGACAGATGAATGGAAGCTCGGAAGATGATCTTGATTGCATTGTTTCCCTTCTAAAGGGCAATGCACACGAGTGGTGGGAGACCGTAGAGTTGGGTCTACAGCTTGTGCTCCCGACATAGGATATCTTTGTGGATGAGTTTCGGAATAAGTACATCAATGAGGTACATATGGATGAGATGAGGGACCAATTTTTGCATCTGGTATAGGGAGATCGAACGGTGTTTGCTTATGACCAAGAGTTTCTGCGTTTAAGCAGTTATGCTCTAGAGTTGGTTGCCACAGAAGAATTGAGGTGCATGAGGTTCAGGCAAGGCTTGAATGTTAACCTTCAGTTGTATATGACAGCGGATCCGTTTGGGACATTATCCAAGTTAGCCAATAGTACGAAGGCACTCGAGCGGTTTCAGAGTTCAGCATCCTATCAGTTCGAAAATTCTAGAGGTCGTGATGTGGAGACCCATGATATTATGGATCTTTCTCTCTATCCGCATGAGAGGTTTTGTACTTTAAAGAGTTCGAAGAGAGTTGCATCAGACCAGCTATCGAGAGTCGATATAGGATCTAGATCGAAGATTCGTAGAGGCTCTTTGTTTCCTACCCTATAAGGGAGTATTGATGGTTCTGCTAGAGCATCGCTTCTACCAACATGCGAGTATTGTGGCAGACATCACCTCAGAGTGTGCTTCTTAGTTCGGAAGGTTTGCTATAGGTGCCGAGCACCGGGACACATGGCAAATGACTGGCCAGTTGTGGATGAGGATACATCAGTTCAGTCTCAGATGTGGGCTACTTTCTGTCGTGATTAGAGTTTTATTAGAGGCAGAGTTAGGGCACCGTCAGGTTATCAAGGTGAAGGTTCTGTGAGATCTACTGCCAAGGTTGGCACGCGAGGCGTTGCTAGGCAGTCTGCTACTCAGATTAGAGTTGACAGCATTGCGACCGAGGATATGTCAGGTAATTAAGTTTTATGTTGGTTTCAGCAGTTGTATTAGCCGTTTAGCTTTTCGGTTGTATAAGGGACGAGTTCTTGTGATGTGCATCTTGGTAAATCTTGGGTTGTTACTTTAGATGGCAATTAGAATTGCATCATTTGCTAGATAAGGTTTTATCATAGATGGTTGTTGAAAGAATGTATGTATGTCGTAAGATATGAGTGAAAAATTATGAAGCTTTAGATTGCTTGAATCTAGTTGTTAGAGTTGGTTGTGTAGGATCTTAACCTCTCTAGTGTGAACGTTGTGCTCCTTAGTGCTAGCTCAAGAAAGGTTTTATAGGTTGCAAGGTATTCTTAGCTTGTGTTGTAGACACAGAAGTTGAGAGTTCCTAGTCTTAATGTTGTGGGTTTTTTTAGGGTATGAAGGTACCCTTAGTGAATGAGCAATCTTACCGGTTGATTGTGGTTTAGAACCACGATAAAGGTAAGGTTGAGTTCGTTGTTGTATCCATTGCTTCGTGGTATGGTACTTAACGAACTCCTTGTTGGGGGATACTTGTGCAAGCGACCAATTGGGTGTCGTTGCCAAGTACTTTACTGAGGTCGTATTTACGTGAGAGTAGCTTGTAAAGTGGCTTAGGATCTGTTAAGCCGTAGTGCAATGGTGGAAGACTGCTGCCAGTTTTGTGAGATCGGTGACCTTGTTTGGCCATAGAATGTGAGAGCTTCGCGTGTTGTTTGTCGAAGTAAGGTATCGTAGAAAAGGGTAAGTGAAGGTTGTGATGAACATGGTTGAGGTCTTAAGGGCTAATCGTGAGGATAGTTGTTTAGCTTGTGCATCTGTTGAGCTAGATCTCATAGAGTTGGAGGATTGCCCAATCGAGTTCGACCAAAGTTTTTATCGGTTAAAGTAAGCAGTGTGCATATTATTAGAGTGGCGCAATAAAAATGTGGATCAATAGTTATATTGAGGGTAACCGGATGGTTGCTTTGCAAAGAAATGTTGTTAGACGGACCAGTTGGCGATCCTTGAGAACAGTTAGATGACTTTCTACATTTGATGGTTGATACCGAGCTAAGGGTTAGGATAAGGTGTTTAGACCTTCGTAAAATAGAATGGCTAGTTTTAGGTTGCTTGTGTAAGTTCCTAAGTGACGGTGGTCATTTCTCGAAACCAAGTGGTTAGAATCGAGAGTGGTTGTTGACCCTGTTGAAAATAGTTAAATAAAGCAAAGTTTAAATCTCGTCTTGGTGGCCCAAGTCTGGAGAAAAGAGCTGTTAGTTCAAAGTAGATTGATGATAATGATCGGTTGTTAGGGTTTTGTTTGTCCTTTAATGGTTTGACCGGGACACGGTTGTTTGGCGTGATGCGTTTCTGGCAGTACCTTGAGGAAGTAGTGCAGCGTTTTAGATAGAGATAAAGTCTAAGTTTAGTTTTGGTTGATGGATGCTAGTGGAAAGGTTGGCTAACCAAGATAGAATCCTTTAGAAGTGAGTTCCTTGAGTTGACTTTGAATAGCATGGCTTGAGGTTAGTTATGTTACCAAGTGTAGCGGTTAGTCATAAGTGACGTTGGTTGCTGAAAATGAGTCGTGGAAATCTCAAGAGAAGTGTTGAGAGCGGGTGGTTAAATGCCATAGTTCTGATTAAGGTAGATTGAGTGAGAACTCTCTCTAATCAAGGTGATCATGTTTGAATGGTAAGGTGGTTAGATCTGTTTTGGTTACATCTCTCTTTCATCCATCTAAATTTCGAGGACGAAATTTCTTAAAGGAGGTAAGAGTTGTAACGACCCGTATTTTTAAGTCAACAATGGGCGTTGACTCAGGTCTTGAACCGACACGTCAGGTCAAATGTTTGGGTTATGATGGGCTGAGATGTTGAGCTTAATAGGCCTCCATGTGTTGTTGGGCTTGGTTGTTGGGCTTGTGTTTGGTTAAGGAAGGGTTAATAAGGGTATAAGGGTAATTCCCCTCAAAGGAATACACAAGGCTAGTGCCTTGTTTAATTTCCTGCAAAAAAAAGGAAAGGTGGATGAAGTCACCTTGTCCCCATCTATCTATCTCTCCCTATTCTCTTCTTCATCAAACTCTTACCCAAAACACAAAGAAAAAGTTGAGAACTTTGTGGTTGTTGTAAAGAATCTTGGATTTGTGATCAAGGAGGAGTTAATTAGCAAGTAAGGATCTATCTATCTATCAAGGTGAATATCCCCAAAGTTGGTGGAGGTTGAGTTGGAAGCTTAGTGGGAGCTTCATTCCAGGAATCTCTTGCTAAAGGTCAGTACATCTCTAACTCATTCATTTCATGAGCCTCATAAGATGATTGCTTGGTGTGGTTTTATAGCTTTGGGTTGTATAGTTGAAGTTTTAGAAGCTTAAACCCCTCTAATGTTAAATCACATTTTGGGTGCTGATAATATGTAAATTAGTAGAAAACTACCCATAATACTCTCAATAACTTGTAGGAACGATTTATGACTTAACCATGTAGGTTAAGGGTTGGATTGGTGAAATCCCGAGCTTCAGGTTTTAAAATCTGGGCTCGCGTACCGATACATAGTGGTAGCATATCGGTACGCCTTTTTTATAAGGGAGGCAATTTGTGAGGGGCGTACTGGTATGCCTTCCCGTGTATCGGTACCTCTCGTCTAATGTGAATTCTAGTAACGCTTTGGCGTACCAGTGCGCTAGGGGCATATCGGTACACACTATTGCATTACCTGGGAGAGGCTTAGCGTACCGGTACTCGTATGTAGGAGTACCAGTATGAGGGTGGATCGGTACGGGGCGATCCTAGTACCGGTGATGTGTACCGGTACAACACGGAGCGTATCGGTACAACTTGGGGTTCAATTATTTTGAACCTAATTAGCGTATCGGTACTCATGGGGGAGTATCGATACCCAAAGGGAAGTACCGATACTCACCTTAGAGTATCGGTACTCGCTGGGCAATCTTCCTAAAAAAGTTGAGTTCGCGTTCGGGGGTTCTATAATTCGAGGTAAAGGGTCCGGTGGGTCCCTAAAGGTATAAAACAAACTCTAAAACTGAGAAATCAAGGTTAGTTACCCGTATGTGGATTAATGGCTAATGGCTTGGTAATAGTTGGGTAAGTTGCTTGGACTAGTAATCCATAGGGATCCGTGGTGGATCAGTTAATGCTACGTGGTAGCTTGGGGTCCTTGTTGTGTGCTGAAGGGACGCCCATGTAGGCTGGTGGTCGTTAGTAATAAGATAATCTAACGAGAAAGGCGTAAATGAATCCTAAAGATATAGTAATTATTGTAACAAATGAGTTATACCTTGGGGCATTAGTAATGGTTAGCTGGATGCCTTTTATCTCTCGGTGAGATATATTGATGCTCGGGAGAGCATGTGTTGACATATGTGTCTTGGTTAGGAATTCGGATGTCCTAGAGTCAGTGAAAGGGCACTTAAATAAGGGGATGGGTACTCCAAGCTATGTGATTGAGTATATCCGACGAGTCCACGAGCCATGTGATCTAAATGTGGTCCGAAACCTATCTTTGGGCTATGTGATCAGGATATGGAATACAACTCGGGGGCTGTGTGAGCTCTAGTAACTCGAAGGGCTATGTGATCTCAAGTAACATGATTGGCTATATGATCTCAGGGAAAGACTACTTGTGGTTATTGTAATCCAAGTATGTCTAGGACGTATTTGTGGCTACAATGATCCGGATATGATCCGAACCCGACCGCTATGTGATATCAGGTAACCCGACGGTTGTGTGAGCACGGGAAAAATAGTAGGGCTTCATTGGCCATTAGGGAATGTATGTTATTTACGTTGTTGTATGGATAATAGATGTTGGCTATTTTACCCTTGGGCTATGTGATCAGGGTAGGGTTGTTACTCAACGGGCTATGTGAGCTCGAGTAACTCGATGGGCTGTGTGATCTCGAGTATAGGCTAGATAACTCTTGGGCTATGTGATCAGGGTATGGGACGTAACTCGATGGTTGGTGGGACCTCGCGTATGGTAAGCCTGGGATGGCTTGGTGGTCTTCTTATATAATAGTGGTATCTTGAGACAATTGTAAGTTCTAGCTAGGGTAGGCTAGACAATGATCCTTAGATGTTGAGAAGCCTTTCTGTGCACTCTTAATTATATTATCATGCATGCTTGTTTTATGATATTCATGAATTGTGGTGGAGTAAAAATGTACCACTGAACTTTGTTAGCTTAGCGTACAGAATTGTGGTTTTTCCGTGCGTAGGTTGATAGGTTGCTTTTGTAGGAGCACATCGAGGAGGATTTCCCAGCACCGAGCCTGTTTCAGAGTACAGTACTTGATGTTTAGTTTGGACTGATTGTATTCATAGGACCTTGCCACAATCGAGTGTGTATCTTATTTTGATTTACTGTTATTTGGCCAAACGGTGTATTTTATTTGAAACTTAAACTCTTTTAATTTCTTTATCTACGTGGATTTTATGAAAATTGGTCGTTTTGATAATTGCCAAATTGTGGTTTTAAATGAAAATTTTTTATGGGTCAGTTTTGGGTGACCCGAATATGATGCTCCGGATCCGGGGCGGGATCGGGGTGTTACATTGCTAGGAGTATAGAGGTTTGTTCGGTGCTAGCTACTGAGGTATGGGCGGCGTATGATGGTCTTTGTCATACCTGGCGATTGGGTTTCCGCAGTATTGAGTTAGAAACTGATAATATGATAGTGGTTCAAATCTTGAACGGGGATTCGACGGCTTTAATGGATAATGTGCTTGTAATACGATTGAGAGAGCTAATGAATAGGGACTGGGAGATTCGGGTTGTACATGTTTGTCGTGATACGAATTCTGTTGCAATGAATTGGCACGTATGGCGCAGGGGCTTGATGTCCAAGAGTTTGGTTTTCAGCATCCACCTCTAGAGGTGCTTCCTTTGGTTCTCGCTGATCAGGTTTTTTCCTAAGGTCTTATGTTCTTCTTTTGTTTTGCTTTGTCGTTGTATAACGTCTGATATTTTGTACCTATCGCCATGAGTACTCTTTTCCTCCATTTAGGTTTAGGGAGATTTTAATAAGGCTTGTGGTGATAGCCCATTTTCCACCAAAAAAGTATTTATATTAGAAAAGAAAATGTTAACTAGTAAGAATATTTCATAATAACATAAATAAGTGGTGTCTTACTAGATAAGAAAATGTTTAATCGTGAAATAATTGTTCAAATTATTTTTTCGTCAACGACCGATAAAAAAATTATCATCCAATTATAACATGACATGTGACCTGTTTTTTATTTATTTAATTTTTTAAATTTCTTTAAAAATCTCAAAGTTTTAATTTTTTTTCAATCAAACCCTCAAATCACATCTCTCTCGTCGTACAACATCCCCTACGCGTTGGTGGTTCACTGTTCATCGCCCAAGCATCGCCCACCTCACCATTCAGCATCCCCTACCCTCTAGTCACCCATCAAAAACCCAATCAACCAATTTTTTCTTCATTGTCAGATGTTTGTCGATGGTGCAACCGACGGTTCATTCGTCAATTTTTGATGATGGGATTATGAGGTTTTCAATCGTGGGGATCCAAAAAAGGCAAGAGTGACCCTATTAAAATATTTAACTAACTAGAAAGTTTGTTGAAAATTAACAGCCCTTAATTCACAATTATCGCATAATACGCATGTTCGTTAGATTTATGGTTTAGGGTAGGGGTGAGTAAAACTCGACTTGACTCGAAAAAATTGATTTTTTTCAATTTCAATTTATTGGAGTCGAGTTAATCGAGTAAATCGAAAAAAATTTGATTTTGAGTTGAGTTGAAATTTTCCCAACTCGAAAAACTGAAAAACCAAATTTTACAGTTTTGCGATTTAGTCCCTAATTTTATTTTTCTTCAATTTCTCCTTCATTTTAAGTCCATTTTGACCAAACTTGAACACATTCCTAAACCAATTTGGAATACCTATTTAGATTCAATTCATATTTGTAAAAATAAGTTTTATCTTTTTGCAATTTAGCCCCTCAACTTTGTATCATTTCCTTATTTCTTCAATCTCTCATTCATTTTAAGTCCATTTTTGACCAAATTCGAACCACATGATCATAAAACACTTTAGAATACCTATTTAGCTTCAATTCATATTTTTAAAATAAATTTCCTATTTTTTTCAATTTAACCCCTCAACTTTGAATAATTTCCCATTTCTTCAATTCATTTTACGTTTTAAGCCTATTTTCAACCAAAATTAAACCACATGATTCACTAACACTATATAATATAATATGTATGTAACTTCAATTCATATTTTTTAACAAAATATAGGTTTTGCAATTTAGTCATTTAACTTTACATTCTATTCAATTTGATCATTCAACTAATTTTTTTGGTAAAGTTTTTCTTCCCATCAAATTATTAGACTCATTTATACTCTCATCAATACTTTATCCCCAAAAGTTCTTTATTTAAAAATAACATTATAAATGTATTTAAGAAGTTTTGATGATATTTTTTATTAAATAACATTACAAATCTTATTTATACATGTGAATGAAGAAATATATATATATATGCATATCTTATATGGTTAGAGAAAGTCGTTTAAATTAGAATCAAACCGTACTATAACTGATAAATAATCACAATAAAATTTGTATAGGAACTCGAAAACTCGAATAAAAAAAATTTAAAATTAAGTTTGAGTTGTAAAATATGATGCGTCAACTTGAATAACTCGAAAAATTTTTATTCGACTCGACTCGATTGAAATTTCAAAAAAGTCTCATATTTTCTTAGTCGTATTTGTGGGTATTTATGCAAAAGCTTTTCCTAATCTCGTGTTAAGTTTCAAGCTGTTTTTTAGCAGCAAAATGATCACTTTCCAGCATTGTGTTTAGTTCCCAAGAAGTCCCAATACTCTTGAAAATACGAGAAGTCAAGTTTAGTTTTCAAGTGTAATCAGGGATTATTGAGTCTGCAAACCCATTTGTTCTTTATCGGGTAAACAACACCATTAGTCATTAAATTATTCATGCTTTCATGTTTTGGTTGCTAAACTATTATTTTGTGCAAAATCGTCACTAACGTTACGTTTTTTTCCTATTTCGGCCACTAATGTTATTTTTTTCCTGTTTTGTTACCAATTTATTGCTGCTTTCCTATTTTGGTAACCAAACTATTGTTTTTCCGTGATTGTTTTAATGGTGAATGACCAAAATAAGAAGAAAAAAACGTAACGTTAGTGACGATTTTTCCAAAAATAATAATTTGATGATCAAAACAGGAAAGCGAAAATAGTTTAGTGACTAATGGTGTTGTATACCCTTCTTTATCTTCTCTCAAATTGTATACCGTTGGCTAATCTTCCTCAAAACTCTATGGGTTCCCTTGTGTGTGTGTTTTTTCTCTCAAATGGTAAAGGCCTATACTTTGTTCCATTTTCTGCTATCTTTCGGTTTTTCTACTTAGATATAAACTATGGCATATTAATGCAGGGTCCCTTATAGATTTCCAAAGATTTGATGGCAAGAGGCATAAAAAAGCTTTGAATTTTATAATAATAAAACAGGATATGTTTTTCAATCATTCATATAAAAGGACAAAATGTTATGTTTTTTGTATTTTAGAAATTAGAAATGATGAACAACAATCAAAAGGCGCTTTAAGAAATCACCTAATGCATTATCGTGGCAATGCTATAAATAGGGGATAAAAATTTCCTCAGATCACAACTTGAGACAGCTTTACAGCAATGGAAACAAAGGTGCGGAGCTTCGTTTCGATCGGTTCTTTACCTGTCGAGAATGTCCAAGCTCTTGCTTCCAAGAATCTTAAGAACATTCCATCCAGATACATCAGACCCGAGGTCGAATTCGATGTAGTTTCTGCTGATGAATCCCTGCAGATTCCTGTAATTGACATGAGCAAGCCGGATGATGATATTGATGAACAGAAAAAACTCCATTTGGCTTGCAAAGACTGGGGTTTCTTCCAGGTACCTTATCTAAACACATTTCTCAATGGACAGTAACTTTTTTTTTTACCTAAACGGGCATAGTAGTTCATATTTAATTGATGGGTGAAACAGTTAATGAATCATGGGGTAGCAGATGAAGTGATTGAGAAAATGAAGATTGACACACGAGTTCTTCAACTTGCCTTTGGAGGAGAAGGTGGTTTGTGCACAGATACCGAATCATATCGAAGGCTACGGTCAAGCCTTTGTTGTATCAGAAGACCAGAAGCTTGATTGGGGCGATATGCTCTTCCTTTTTGGCCTGCCTGTGCCCTTGAGAAACATGAGATTCTGGCCTACCAATCCCCCTTCATTCAGGTGAAATCGATAACGATCCTTCAACTTCATGACTATAATAAGGTATACCATTTATTGTCTGATCAACTTGTGCGGTTCTGAGAGCAACATTTGATAAGTATTCGCTCGAGTTACACAAGCTTATGATACATCTCATGAAGCTGTTTGCCAAATTATTGAAGGGCTTCATTTTGGCCAGCTTTGCCTAAACAGTCGACAAGCTGGATATGGAAGAAATTGTTAAAAATAAAGGATGGCTATTTGCAGCGTTTCAGTACTGCTTCTTTGACTACTTTCCAGACTTGGTTGGAGGTACGTGGTAGTCGGGGGTCTGTTGAAAACGCCTTGTTTGGATGGCCATCCTTGAGAGATTGCCTAGGAGGGACATGCTTATTTTTTTGGGCATAAGAGTTTATGCTGGTTGTGTCTTATGTAATAGGGCTGATGAAAGTAAGAATTATTTTTTCTTTGATTGTGTTCACTCTAAACAAGTGTGGAAAGAGGTCTCACATTGTTGTTGCATCTCAAGAGAAAAATTTTTCCGTCATTAATTGCTTCAGTTTTGAGCCTTGCTTGGAATGTTTTGTTGTTTTTTGTAGTAGCTTTGCTGCTCTCGAGTAATAAAATCAATTATCCAAAAAAAATTATGCACAACCAAAAAATGCAAAATAGTGTTTCCAAATACACTGAAAGAGTAGGCATCAGGGCTCCAAGGTGTTTTAACATCAAGAAATACTAATTCAGACGCAAATTACCCATTACAAAACAAGATTCGTCACACGCCGACCACATAACTTCAGTGGAGACAAGGTCAACCCCTAAAATGATTATCTAACAAATATAGAAGAAGGAATTAAAAGCGATCAGAACCTGTCGGAACTTCAATGTAACATCAAACTAGATCAGTGGACTATTGAATTTCTATCATCACATTGCTTTTAATTCTATCCCTTCTTTAGAAGAAAAAAAGGATCTAAGAAATTTCATTTTAACAAATTCAAACAAAAATTAAAACAAAATAGGAAAAGAACGAGCTCAGAACTTCTTAGAGGGATTGTGTGACCATCATAGGAGACTCCTCTGGTACACATAATAATGTTCATCAACGCTACTTTACTACAGAAAAGACTATAATTCTCACGAGACCGGTTTGCCAAAGCTCAGGAGTGGATGAAACTGTTCAGAGAAAAGGGTGTTTACAATACATTAAGTATTTATAGCATGTCTAAACAAAATCACATTGTTTTGAAGAAGATACAAAAACATAAATCAAAGCTAAGGTTAAATAGTGTACTCAATTCTGAAAAGGTTAGATAATAGTTACTAATATTATTAATAACCTATTGTAGAATGTTAGAACTGAAGTAACAAATTAACCATTTCATGGGACCTTACTAGGTTGGAGCTGTTTAAGCACCAATTCGATATAAAAAATACTCCTTCCCCATTACAGAGTCACATTATAAAAAATTAGGGCTAAATAGTTGTTAGAGGAAGTCACATTCAATACAAGGACAATTTAAATGTATATACAGGCTTTTGAGAAAAGAAAGAATATAAGGTTTAAAGAGAATTAATACCACAAAAAGGGCATCAGGTCTCCAAGGTCATATCATCATATCGATTATCAGATGCAAATTACCCATAAAATATAGGAATTCATCAGTTGCCCAAAATCATAGACATGGGAGAAAAACAGTTGATTTAATAAATAAAAACTAATTAAAAGAGCAAACTTCGAATGAATTGGCATACAAAAAGTGAAATATTACATTAAGAATGTAATCAAAACCATCATAACTTTAGTTGTAAAGGAATGCCAAGACCTAGTTCAATCATTTAACAAACTAATGTTCCCAAACACGCTGAAAGAGTGGGCATCATCAGGTCTCCAAGGTGTTTTAGCATCAAGAAATACTTATAAAGAACCAAATTGCCCATTACAAAACAAAGATTCATCAAACGCCCAGGACATAATTTCAGTAGAAACAAGTTCAACCCCTAAATGATTATTTAACAAATATAGAAAAAAGAAAGAACTAAAAGCTATCAGAACCTGTTGGAACTTCAATGTAACATCAAATTAGATCAGGGGATTGACAGACCATTGAACATCTATCATCACATCGCTTTTAGTTCTCTCCCTTATTTAGAAGGAAAAAAAGGATATAAGAAATTCCATTTTAACAAATTCAAAGAAAAAATTAAAACAAAACAGGAAAAGAGTGAGCTCAGAACTTCTTAGAGGGATTGTGTGACCATCACCGGATACTCCTCTGGTACACATAATAATGTTCGTCAACACTTCTTTTCAACAGAAAAAAAAAAGTACAAGTATCAAGAGACAGTTGTTTGCCAAAACTCAAGATTGGAAGAAACTGTTCAGAGAAAAGGGTGTTTGAAATGCACATATCTGACCAAACTCGCAGATTGTCTTGAAGATATGAAAACATAAATCAAAGCTAAGGTTATGGGAAAATATTGTACTCAATTCTGAAAAGCTTAAATTATAGTTAGTAATATTATTAGTAACTTAGTGTAGAATGCTAGAACTGAAGTAACAAATTAACCATCTCATCGGAGTAACAAACTTACTAGTTTGCAGCTGTTTAAGCCCATTCAATATAACGGGGTAAAGCTGGAGAATACTGCTTCCCCATTACAGAGTCCCGTTATACCAAATTAGGGCTAAATAGTTGTTAGAAGAAGCCAAATTAAATACAAGGACAATTTGAATGATATACAGGTACAAACTGAATCATTAACTCAAATCTAAGATATAGAATCTGAACCCAACTTGACTACCTAATGATGAACCCAATGGGCAACTCAAAAGGAGAAGAGAAAGCACAAAAGGTTTGAAGATAATTAATACCAAGAAAAGGACATCAGGTCTCCAAGGTGATAGCATCATATCGATTATCAGACGCAAATTACCCATAAAATATAGGAATTCATCAGTTGCCCAAAATCATAGACTTGAGGGAAAATACAGTTGATTTGATAAAGAAAAACTAATTAAAATAGCAAACTTTGAATGAAATGACATACAAAAAGTGACATATTACATTAAGAATATAATCAAAACCAAAACATACATAACCATGATAACTTTATTGGTAAATAAATGCAAAGATCTAGTTCAATCAGTAAACAAACTAATGTTTCAAAACACAATGAAAAGAGTGGGTATCAGGGTTTTTTAGCATCAAGAAATACTAATTCAGACGCAAATTACCCATTACAAAACGAGATTCATCACACGTCCAGAATACAATTTCAGTAGAAATAAATTCAACCCCTAAATTGATTATCTAACAAATATAGAAAAGCAAAGGAATTAAAAGCAATCAGAACCTGTCGGAACTTCAATGTAACATCAAATTAGATCAGTGGATTGACAGACCATTGAATTTCTATCATCACATCGCTTTTAATTCTTTATCCCTTATTTAGAAGAGGAAAAAAAAGATTAAATCATAAAAGAAATTTCATTTTAACAAATTCAAAGAAAAAATTAAAACAAAATAGGAAAAGTGTAAGCTCAGAACTTCTTAGAGGGATTGTGCGACCGTCACCGGAGACTCCTCTGGTACACAATAATATTCATCAACGCTACTTTTCAACGGAAAAAAACATAATTTTCAAAATACGGCGGTTTGCCGAAGCTTAGGAGTGGATCAAACTGTTGAGCGAAAAGGGATTTTATAATGCAGGGTGAAACCCTAGTAGCCACTTATCAATGTGCGGCGAAAAAACGAATTTCAAGTATTTAATTTTTAGGAGGAAATAGGGTCAAATGCTGTTATTAGTCCCTGTCCTATGAATAAAGTTTTTTAATCTGATTTATATTTCTAATTTACCCAGTTTGGCATTGCTTTTAAAAAATACTTTAAAAGTACTGTTAGCAAGTAATTTTAAAAAGTTAATTGTAAGATTTTAGCGTTCGGCATTGTTATTAAAAAGTGACTGTGAAAAAAATAAAATATTTATTTTAAACATGATATTGTAAAGTAAATAAACGTAAATGATGTTTAAATTCGTTATCATAAAATTTATTAACATTATTATATATGAAATAAATCAAACTAAATAATAAAAATATAAAAACCATAAAAATTCATTAGTAATTTTTTTATTATAAAATATAAAGTTTAAATATTTCTATATAATTAATACAGTTTTTTGAATTAAATATAAAAATTTAACCTCTAAACTACGCATTTTTTATATTATTGTAATATAACTGAATATTAATTTACTATATTAATAATTATTTTAGTTACTATTATTTTATAATATTAATTTTTTTATTATTTATTTTTATGTAAAATATTAATTTTTAGTATTATTTTAATAATTATTTTATTTAATATTAAAATATTAATTTAGTATAATAATTATTATATTTAATATTATTTTAATATACTAGTACTAATATTAGTATTAATAATTAGGGTAAAAAAGTAATTTTACACTGAAAAGTGATTTTCCACCCAAAAAGCTATAAATCTTAGCTTTTTGAGGTTGGGTGAAAAATTATTTTTTTGAGCAAAAGCTCTTTTTTAAGCAATGTCAAAAGGAGTCCTTAGCCAATTTAAACAACATACTTTTAAATTTTTAAAATTTGAGTCGTAATCCAAACATTACATGGACGAATATGCCTAAATTATAAGAACTTAGAATGATAAAATTAAATAACATAAATTAAATCTATAATTTACATATAATGCATGGACTAATAGCAAAATTTGACTTAACTTATTTAACAATCATTGTTTGGATCATTATTGAAATTTTAAAAAGTACAATGACTAAAAACTCAAATTAGAGTGCAATGAATAAATCATAAGTTATGCATAATACAAAGACTATTAACATAATTTGACTTAACATATTTAAACATTATTGTTTGAATCAAGATGAAAATTTAAATATTTAATTTGTATTAGAAATAATTAAATCTATTAATCAACTAATACATTGAATATTACTGGTTATACATTGAATAATCAAATTTTCAGCTAATACATCCCTTTACGAGATGGCCGATAGAAGTTTCTTTTCTTGCTTTTTGTTCGATTAAAATTGGATTTACAACCGACAAACAAGGATAATATTTTAGTTGGGCCTTAAATTAGCAATGTTCTATTTTTTTATTTATTTATTTTGATAATATTTGGGTTCAACAATATTTATGAATAACATTATTCGTTATGTTTATTATATTTATAGATTTGTTACGAATATTTATTTATGGTGGATATTAATGTATTAAATGAGATTTTAATGTATTAAATGAGATTTAAGAAGACTTTTAGATTTTGACGGTATGCTATTATTTTTTTTGTACTTTTAAATTTTTGTATGAGATTTTGGTGGACTAGTCCTCATTACTCTACCTTCTGGAAGCGTTGTATTTGTGATATCTTCCATGATTTTTTTAATAAAATTCAGTTGTTATTGTCAAAAAATATATATGATCGAATTTGACCATATATTATAAAAATAATTTGATAAATATTATTATATAAATGTTACTTAAAATTTGGTCAAATTTAACCAAATATTACTAAAATAATTTTAAAATGGTATTATCATATAATTTGACCAAATAATTTAACATAATTGATGATATTTTTGTAATTTAAATAAATTGTTCTTTTTTAATGGATTTAAATGAATTGTTGATATGACATATAAGATAGTTATTGTAACATCAATATGTAGTATATGTATATTATTACATGAGATGTTACTTCAAGAACTATTAAAAATTTAATATTACTCAATATTTTTTTATTAAAAAATAGTTTTTTAAAAAGTAGACTTAATTAAACTAAAATTAAAAATCAATTTAACAAAAATGTGTAAATGTTAAAATCACTACATTAGTACCATTGTTTTCTTTTTAAAGTTGGACTTGCAAACCCATCTATTTGAAGAGTGTCGGGCGGGTCTAATCTCGTGGGTCACATTCACTATTTGGGAAAGTTTCAAGCTTTCAGGTTTCAGCCGAGAGAAGTCTCCCATGAAAGGCAAAAGTTTAAAGCTTGGAGCCTCGAGACAAAATTCAGGTCTTTGAATTTTTTCACTACAAATTAACAAAAGAGAGTAAATTCATCGATACCCATCAAAGCTCAGATAATGATATGAGTATGGAAGAGATTGTAGAGGAAACCAATGCAAAACATGGAAATCTGGTGGAAATTACTGTCAAAATCATTGGCCCTGCTCACCCTTCTCGCCTTCATGTCCTTCCTTCTGTCAGAGTATGTTTCACTCAGTTGCTTTCTATGTATTTTCATGTTAATCTTATGTTTTGATTATGATCTTATAAAATCAGCGTCTTTTTTTCTTCTTTTAGCAACAATTATGAGTCAATGTAGAGCATCGTGGAGATAAGATTGAAGGAATTGAATTTGTTTACCAATCTGACTTTTAAGTCTAGTTTCTATAGTTGAAGCCTTTGATATTTGACTTCCATTGTATCTTAAACAAAATTGGGTGATTCAATTATATAACTATGTATCATTCTATGATTGTCAATATGTATGTATGTGCTGGGTCAATTTAAGCATTATTTTTCACTTTAGTTCTTATAATGGAAAGAGAGAGAGTCTCGAAAGGCTTGTTAGCTGAAAGACTGGCATGCACTCTGGTATGCATATACTTGTAGAAAGGACATCAATTTTTCAATTATCTTTTTATGGATTTTGAGTTCTTGTGGATGTACCTTGAACATCAAGGTCCATAGAGGGTACATGGTATTTGTTCATATTATTACTTTTCCGGTATATAGTCTAAAGTTATTTCTGTGCTTCAACTTACAATGAATTGAAAAAAAAAAAACTTTCTTATACAATATGGAGTCCATTCCTATGCATTGAAAAGAAAATCGTTGTGGGAATTTTATGTTACATTTGTGTGTCATAGTGATGATAAACAAACTTGGTAAAAGCTTTTTAGTGACATTACATGTATTTATGAGGTGCTTGTATTTTTATCAAAATTAGGTTCGTGATTTGAGAAAATTGAAAGCCGGAAAGAATCGTTTACCAGTAGACAATTTGAAACTAATCTTGCGAGGGAAGGTGTTGCATGATCGTGAAGATGAAGATGACATTTACATACAACTCAATGATGGTGGTATAGTTTCTTGGCTTTTTCTCAGCAGTTCGCTTTCACTCTATGCAACTATTGTTAAGGCTTTGTTTGGTTGGATGGGAAGAAAATCGGAAAAATGGAAAATTGAAGGTGTAGAAAAGTAAAAAGATGGAAAATATATTTTTTCTTCCAATTCATTGCTTGGTATAATTTAAAAATTGCAGGAAAGATGAAATTGTTTAAAAATACATGTTTTTGAACACTTAATTGACATCTCTCTTATTTTATCTTCTCTTATCTTTCCAATTTGGAATGATTTGTTTTTATGCATAAGATGGAAAATTATCATCTTTTTTATTTTATTTTATATCCAATCACATTTCTTTCCTACCAACCACTCTTAAAATTTCTTCCATCCTTCCACTTTTCGCCTCAACCAAGAACACCCTAATTGCAGTAAGGGAAGAAATTAGTTTCATTCCAAGCCCCCCACTTTTTGTAATCTAAATCCAAGCCCCCCACTATTTGTAATCTAAAATCAATGTTCTATTTTCATTAGGAACAAAATAACTTAATCATTTAATTCCTACCTCAACCCTTTAATTTTGCTCTTATTAACCAGGGGCTCTGTAATTTTCATTTTTATGATCCTGGTTAGTGTTTAGCTATTAATATGTTGGCACCATGTACCAATTTTCTAGATTCCCTCATTGTTGCTGTGAAACCAAAGGCACCAACTGGACTCGATATTGATGACAATGAGGAAGATCTGGTATGACTGAGTTAACAGTCACTAAACTGAGCTTGGATGCCACCTCAGTAAACCTAGAACTTTCATTGATAATTTTTCCCTCGATTCTTCCAACAGAAATTTCAGCTTCCACAATCAACAAGCCGGTGGAAAAAGAAGCTTTACTCCTTTTTACATAATAAATTGAGGCTTCCTGGTGAGAATCAACTTGAATTGAATTGTTGGTATTTTTCCTAGCAAGAGTTCACTTGTTGACCGTCCCTTATATGTCTTCTTGTAGATATCCTTTTGATGGCAATTTTTTCTCTCAGTCTCAAGGCATGGTTTCTTACTATTTTATGGTTTATAATGGCACATGTTGCCCATAAATGGGATCTTGGACCATTATATGTAAGTTTACCTTTGTCTCTTCAATACTACCTTTTACTTATGTTGAATATATCCAATTTATTTGTATCTCCACAAGGCATTGAGGAATGCTGGACTGTGTTGTTTCTTCCTTGATGCCATAGAAAAACAGATGGTAATTGATGTCATTTTCTTTTAGAGAGTCGGTATCCTTTGGTTGTGTTATTATAATAGATTAGATTGTTTTCAGTGTTATAGAGTGGGTGTCTACAAGTAAAAATATATATTTTTTAAAATGTATCTTTATTTACTTTTAATAAAACAAATAGCAATGCAAAGTCCGAGACGAGGACTAAGATTATTTAAAGATATGGACAATATATTACACTTCCGCATGAAAATTTTATTTTTATTATCCAAAGCATTTTCATTATGGAAGATTATCATTTTTTTCATACCCCGCCTTCTGCTCAGATACTTGGAACCGGCTTTTGTACAATTTTCCTGAATCTTGGACGGCGACAAACTGGTGATGTCAGGTATCCTCTTGCTTCTAGTGATTAAGGTAGCAAAAGTTCATGAAGTAAACTAGGATAATAACTAATAAACGGTTACATGACACTCTTGACTCCCCATGATGTCAGATATCCTCTTGCTTCTAATGACTATGGTAGCAAAATTTCATAAACATAAGATAATAACGATAAACTGTTATTATAACTCTGACACCTGGTGATGTCCGGTATCTTCTTGCTTCTAATGGCTAAGATAGCGCACTTTCTTAAAGTAAAGATAAGATGATAGCAAATAAACTGTTTCATGACTCTTACACCTGGTGATGTCGGGTGACCTCTTGCTTCTAATGACTAAGGTAGCGAATGCATGTAACGTATGGATAAGATGATAACAAATAAACTGTTACATGACTCCAATACTAGTTGTGGTGGTAAAGTTGGCAACTTGGCATAGATCAAGGTTGTTGGTTCGCCTGATACTTTTGAACAAACCATTGAATGAAAATTTTCTTTGAAACTATGTTTTCTTCAAACTTTTACAAGTTTTCACGAAGTTAGTCGTGGAGAATTTCTTAAGAACGGGCAATGATATAATATTAACGAAGTTCATGCACGGGAAGCTCTTGTAGTTTATTGTAGTGGTTGTTTTGGGGTCTTTGTTTTGTTTCTAAACCCTATGGAATGCAATTTTTTCTCCACATCTGATCTTTTCCATTCCAATATTTACAGTGCATATTCCATCTTCAATGAGGATTTTAGAGAGCTTCCTGGGACCCTGAATGCAGATGCTATCGATCGAGATATAAGGACAGGTCAGTTTTGACCAGTATCACACTCTGTGGGATTATCAAAATTATTACTTTGTAGGTGTGTTTTCCATCTTAAGCAACACAAAATTGTAAAGACTTCTTCCAGGTATTCCTTGTTTCCTTTATAGAAATCAATACTTTCTATACTCGGTCTTCGTGAACCAATCTATCTCCGAGCATTACCATAGTAACCGATGAGTTTTAAGTTGCTCTGCAAGACATTTCTAGTCCAGCCTTGTGATGTCTTATGATTGTTTTATGATGACTTTTAAACTAATTCGAAAACAGTGTCGAAAATGCATATTTGTTTCTTTACATGGTGCTCAACTTGAAAACTACATGCTACTTTCAATTTTTTTTTTAAAAAACAAGTTCTCTTTCCTTCAAATATTGATGGTATATGTCAGCAATGCTTTATATAGTTTCCAGGATTAATCCACTGTACTGTAGTTTGTGATGGATGGGATATGTTCGAATGATGAACATCGGTTAGTCAACTTGAAGTACTACCCAAATGTTCATATGAATAAGATACCCTAACTTCAATTTATTATAAAAACAAAATTATTATTGTGATAACATCAAATTTGATATTAGTTTTAGTTTTTATTGGCATCAAAATGTATAACTACAGAAAGTACAATTTTAAGTGAAACTTCATTGTTGCAATCAAATAATAGTGATCATTTTATATACTGTCACAATCATATCATTTACCTCCAAGAAAATCAGTTCATTAATCATAAATCCATGAAAACAATACAAGGGGGAAAACCATGCACCCGTCCACCACAACCAGCAAAAGCGAAAGCAAAGCAGCACGGGGCACCACAAAAGACCACTCGGGCCAAGACAACCGACGACAAAAGGACCAAACGAGTCATAACAAATATCTGAAAAAATAGAAAGAACATGGACCAACACTGTGGCAACGCAAAACAGAAAACACCAAAATCAAATGACGTTCTCTGCGATAGCTCCATGTACCGGAGGCAGGCTCCCTCGTCCGGCCGGATCGAGGGTCTTGTCATCAAAGGAATCATTCGATAGAATCTGCAAGCATTGAAGTTGTTGAAACCCAGTTCGAGAAACATGCAGGAGGAATGAAACTCCATCAAAGGGGGTGATAAGCTTCTGAAGCTTCCATCGACCCTAAAGCCCATGCAGTGATCACTAATTTTCTAACTCACAGCCGTGAAGCAATTGGTGATCACTGAGGAAGGCAAAACAGCAGCTCCCATCAATCGTCCCTTCCCGTTAACGATGATGATACGCTCCCTGGTGATCATTCTTGTTGCGGATAACCTTCCAAGAGGTTATCCGCGGAAGTCGATAAACTTGAAACAACCATGGTATAGGCTTATAATGAACTTGTATCAACACAGAATGGACCTCCAAGAAAATAATTGGTGTCAATCTATGTATTTTAATAGTGTCAAAATTTTAATGACAGTGAAATTTGTGTCATAGTTATAGGCTTATAATGAAAATTTAATTGTAAAAATTTAATCAACAAAAATACATCACAATTACGTATACTAATAATGTCGCACAAAAAATGTGTCAAAAAAATTTAATATTTATGACAATTATTCTTGGTCAAACCAGTTTAGTATTGCAGCAGAAAACACGAGGCAGAAACATTCTTAAACTTGATACATTTGAAACCTCGCCTGGTTAAAATCTTCCCACAAATATAAAATATACAATCTTGTCTGGTTAAACCCATTCATTTCCTCTTGATACATTTGAAACCTTGCCTTCCATATCATTTGTTGACCAAGAAAACGAGCACTAAATTGTAAGCCAAATCTTCTTGCATTCAAACTTTCATGCTGAAACCTGTCTGGTACATGAATCCTTAGTGTCTTTTTTTCTTTTTTTTAAGTATGTATATATATCATAAACAATGATGATTAAAGAAGACTTGTTAGAGAATATGTTTTTAATAGGGAAGATGGTGAAAAGTTGTCTCGTTTGTCTTATCCGGCAAAATGGGCGACTAGTATTTGGAGGCTACCCTTTATTTTCAAAAAGACCAAATTATCAATGGCAAGATTTAATAATTTTAACAAAGCGTGTTCAGTTGATAAAGATGTTCCTTTGAACTCTACACTATAAAAAGTCCTAGCCGCTTATTTCTATATTTTTTCTAACAACTAATTTTTTCCTTTTTACCTAATCATCGACGGCACTAGTTGTCGTTACCGATGATTCATATTTTATTTTGTTTTTATTTGATTTATTTTTTTTATTTTGTACATCTAGATACTTTTTTTTATTTCTGTGGTATTTTTTTCTGCCTTTATAGCACGTTATATAGCTACTTTTGTGGATGTTTAGTGTTCATGTGGTAACCCTCATGACGCTTGTTTCTGATTTGTGTTTGTTAATGATCACCAGTGGGGATCTAGACTTCGTATTAAGTGAGTTTAAAAAAATCAAAATTAAATGAATAAAAAGTTTACAATATAAAAATAGAAAACTATTGAATATATTTAAATTTATTAAACAAGCTATGGATCTCGTAGTAATAATAATAATAATAATAATAACTTACGAGTTTATCTTAAAACTCTTTACTCTTCATCTATTTTTTTTTACAATTAATGACTTTGCCTGTTACAAAAAGTGCGACTTTAAAATAATTTGAAATATTATTTTTTTGAATAAAATAATTTAAAATATTAAAGAATTTAACCAAATGACCCACTATCATTTTTTACTCCACTTTTATAGATATTATTTTTAATTTTTACTTGAGTTTGACCCCTTTAAATTTCATTTGGTGGATTAAGTGGGTTCAAGTATATGTATTTTTTCTCTCTTCTAAACTTTCATACTTTTTACAAGGATTTTTTAGACCCTAGTGGAGTCAATTGATCCCACTAAGCACCACATCAATCCGCCCTTGGTGGTCACGAATAGTTTGACCCCCTTTGGGTTGTTTGTTGATATAATCTGTAGCGGATCGTCGTTTTTGAAAATATGCATGAAAGGTGGTTGTTGATTTTGAAAATTTCATCTAATTCGTGGTTTGACAACTCCCTAATGACACTTTCTATTTTTTGGTGCAAAGAGAAAGTATTTGACATGACTGGTGCAATATTTATATTTTCTTTTTTATTATGTTTATAGTTTAAAACAATTATGTTCTTGCTTTACTTTTATTTATCAATAAAATTGTTTGGCTGATGTGTCAAAATAAAGATCGTTTATTTAACTTCTTTAATTTAATATCAATTTAAGAAATAGAGTTGAATGAATTTTAAATTTGAATTTAACATATGATTAGATCAAAGTTTATGATTGTATTCTACATTTGATCAAAATTATTCATAAATTTATGATTTATTATAAAGTTTTAAGATTTAAGATTATAAATAATATAAAATTTAAGATTATGAATGTTGATATTGAAAATTTTCCATGACTCCACAATCCCATCCGCTTCTATGGGAAAGAAACTTGTCACATCTCCATTATAGGGGCTGATGCAGTGTGTGGAACATACAATTTGTCCACTTGACTAAAGCTATAACAAACAAATTTTTCTTCAACATTTTTTTAAATAGATATAGAAATTGAACTGGAACTCGACAAAAAATCAAATTTAGATACTCTAAAATCTAGAGTATCAATTATTTCATCAACTCTATCAAAATTTAATGGACAAATTTCTATAAAATGGATATAAATGAACTTAAACTTTGTATAAATTAACATTTAAAGTTGAAGTCTTAACTTTTATTTGAGTTGTAATTCTTTTAATTTGTAAAATGAATAAATTAAACACTTTTTCCTTGAATGTGAAAAGCAAAAAGTCCCACCAACTAGTGTAATAACCCGTTTTGACTCAAACATAACCCGACCTGAATCCATGACCAAACTCGACTCGGCCCAAAAACTAAAAAACCCTAATAACCCTAATTGTTGCCGCCTCCATTGTCGCGCCGCCAACCGCGCCGTTTCCGGCGACCAAATCCGGCCATCCCTAAACCCTATAACAACCAGTCATCCAAACCCCAAAATAAACCCCAAATCTGTACAAAATCCAGAAAATAAAAAAGTAATAATAATAATATCATCCTATCCTAAACAACCACCCATTGTCATCCACCATACCCTCACCCATGCCTCTACCACCACCATACCGATCAACCATACCCCTATTTCATACCCATACCCACAAAATTCGGCTCCATCCACACGGCAGATCTGTAGACAATGAAAATAGGGGGAGTTGTTAGTTTTATTTTGGGATATAAAACCCCACGAATCATATTTGAAAAATGGGTTCCGGAGTTAAAAAAAAACGAGAGAAAAAGGGAAGAGTTGAAAAAATAGGGAGAAATTTAGAGGATTTTCGGGAGAACAAAAAATTGTAAGAACTATCTTTGGATGAAGAAGAAATTTCGAAAAAAAAATTTAGTTTGAAATCAAGATCTTTTTTTAGTGTTCGAGCCAAAAAAGGAGGGGAAAGTTTCGAACTTACCGGGTTGTCTAGGGCTACCGTGGGCTCGTCGAGATCATCCAACCTCTGCCCCGAGGCCACCGTGCCAATGACGGCGTTGAGATGGCGAAGTACAGCCGCCGTCGAGTCTGTCAAGGGAGAGGGATGGGGTTTTTAGTTTTTTTTATTTATTAGTTTCTAATAACAAAGAAAAAGCTTTGCTTAATATCATTTTAATCATCCATCATCCAAAACGACACTGTTTGGTGTCCATGTTTTACTAAAATGGTCGAACTGCGCTTATGGTCCCTCCCTTTCTTCCCCGTTTTTACTTCTGTCATGGAATAATTCGGCCCTTGGTCCTTTTTTATGCGCTTGTATTTTCACCCTTTTGTGCTTGTTTGTGTCTTTTAATTTCTGTTTTATTTCAATTTGGTCACCTGTTTATTTAATCTTCAGCCCCTTATTTGTTGTCATTTATAGTTATGTTCATGTATATAGCATTTGTTTCATTTTAGTATTTTTATATTATTTCTTGCCATACATTTTATATTTGCTGCATTTTAGTCCTAATATGTTTGCTAGTTTTTCCATGTAATTTAGTATTTGTACATTTTAGCCATTAGCATCTAGTTTCATGATATATTTTATATTGTTCCATGCATTTTAATATAATCCATGCATTATTATTATTATTATTATTATTATTATTATTATTATTATGTGTTAGATTCGTTTTATTTATGCGATTGATATTTATGTATTTATGTTAGATTAGTATTTTATTATGTTAGTATTTATTTATATGTTTATCGCATTATATTCATATTTGCCATGTTTTAAGTTACATTTCAGATATATATATATTATTGTCAATGCGGAGCCCTTTTATCCGAGCGTAAACGGGGCCAGTATCAGGCGTAGTGATGGTGGTTGGGTGTTTACTCTCGGATAACGGGGCCTTTAAAATCTACTCGCACTTATAATTAAATTTTAATTTATTCGTTACTTTAATCCGGAAAGTTTAATATTAATAAAGCGGTAATTATTAAAGTACCAATTTTGGGCGGTGTGGGAGTGTTAATCATTCCTCATCCGTAACCGACTCCCGAACCCGACATTTTAAAATCTCTTGTTTTTACGGTGTCCGGTCCACCTTGAGTGGCCGGTGGCGACTCCATTTTTAAATAAAACAATGGTTTTATAAAACTCAACGCGGAAGACATTATTTTCAAAATAAAGTAAAACAAAATAAAAACCACACATTTTTTTAGCGAGATGGACATCGCTACAGATGGCAATTCCGCTGGGGACACGCATTTTTGTTTTTCAAAAATAAAAGAGAGTCGAGCTTTTTAAATAATTATCGCTTTACTAATATTGGAAATTCCAGATTAAAGTGACTATTAAAGTAACATTCGGTTATAATTGCGCGTTTATTTTAACGCATTTAAATTTTGGTATATAAACTCGTCCTTTTAAGTGGGGGAAAACGCTAATGCTTTCGTGAGGATATCGTTCCTCCGTGTAGGCCTAGCAAGTACCTTCGGGGCTCGAGTACCTTATGTTTTCGTAAGAATATCGTTCATTCGTGCAGGCATAAGCGAATGAGTCCCCATGAATTGAACTCGGTTGAAATGAGCCTATAATGGGTGATGACTGGGGGCCTTGCTACTCTTAGTAGGGGACAGCAAGGACAATTTGGGTACCTCTTAGCACCAAAACTGCATGTAGAGAACATATAGAAACTCACCCTTTTAGAGCCATGCGGATAACCTAGGTGTTTTAGACGGGATGTAAATAGGGTTGTTTTGTTTGTTTTGCCCTTTTATTTGTTTATTTATTTTATTTGGTACTGACTCGTTTTCTTTTTTGCTTTGCTTTCTTTTTTGCATACATCATTGCATTTGCACTACATGAAGGTGTTGGTTCAAGTGGTTTGCCCGAGCAGAAATCTTTCATTTTTACCCTATTTTAATTTATTCATTTGATTATTCTAAGTTCAAATTGACTCATTTTTGTGATCACACCATATCTGTTCATTTTGGCATTCACTGCATGGCATATCATAACACTTTAATTTTTGCATTTTACCAGCATGAAATGCTGATTCACGACTGGTTCTCAATTTAAAAAATTATCATCGGGAGAAAATCTAGTACCCTAGATATCGAGGCAATATTCAAAGTTGCAAATGAATCCCGTGAGTTCGGAAGTTGTGTCACGAGAACCATTTTTGAATCAGTACTTTCACATCTAAGACATGCACCTCACATTTACATGCATACATTTTGAAAATTTTAAAGTCGGTCCTCAGGTTGCCCCATTAAATACAACGAAGTTGGTCGATCTAGCACCTTACAAAGCCTCTTACAAAAGTTTGGTCTTGGGGCATGTCCAAAAGCGCCCCCACATCTTTTACAAACATTATGCCTCTAACAAGGCCTCAGTCTAGGGGCATTCTTTGCCAAGGTTCAGCCTTCATTGCCGAGTCAAACCCTTGCTCCCCTGAAATGTCTACATTGACCACAGTTTGTAAAACTGCACCCAATCCAAAAAATAATGAGCTACCATGAACCAACACAATTTATGAACCCAACTTAGGGGAAACAGAATCCACACTCAAAGTGTCAAATTCAAGAGCAGTTTCAGACGATGGCACAAGAACGAATAAAATGTTGGGGCATGCACCCAGATGGATGATCGAATCCAATAAGAGGTTAGGGCACCGTCATACGCAAAAGACCAAGATCCTGACGGGACTAGTGAGGAGTTAGGGGCATCATTTTGAGGGTCGAAAAAAAATCATGTCACATTCATGCATGTAGTTGCATTTATCTTGCATGGAATCATTTTTGCATACGTCATACATTTAGATTAAGTGCATACACCAAAATCACCATGCATTTAGGGTAGACGCATGCATTTAGACATAAAATTAGATACATTCATGCAATCTTGCTTGTACATAACAGGTCTACGGAAAAGATCGAGTACCCTCAATATGGGGGCAATGACAAGAGGGCCAACCCTAGTCTTGAAGGAGGCCAAACACGAAGAAGATGCTAAAACACCCAAAATAAAAGATATCAGCGACAAAATCTTTGATAATTACTGACCAATGTTTTTTTTCTTTTGTGGGACTTTATTCCTCCGACGATGGTGTGACGGACGTCAACATTCTCCCGATTTCTACTATTGCCAATGGAAATTTTTTTCAGACCCTGCCCTCTGCCGATAGAAAAGCAGTATAAATTTTTCCAGACATTGTCTCGCTGTCAGTGGCGCAGTCATCCAACATCTTGCAAATCATGCCTCTGTTAGTGGTGGTATGCCAACTTAATGTAGATCTTACCTCCGTCGGTGGTGTTGCAGATCAGATTTTCCATTCGGTCCCGTCTCTCCGTCAGTGGTGTAGCGGGTCTCACATTTTGCTGATCTAGTCTCTCCGGCAGTGGTGTAGTAGATTAAATCCTATCCAGATCTTGCATTCGTCGGTGGTGTTGCAAATCAAAATTTCTATCCAAATCATGTCTCTCCGTCAGTGGTGTAGCGGGTCTCACATTTTGCTGATCTAGTCCCTCCGGCAGTGGTGTAGCAGATCAAATCCTATCTAGATCTTGCTTCCGTCGATGGTGTTGTAGATCAGGTTTTCCATTCGGCCCTACCTCTCTGTGGTGGTGTAGCGGGTCTCATATTTCGCTGATCTAGTCTCTTCGTCAGTGGTGTAGCAGATCAAATCCTCTCCAGGCCTTGCCTCTTCAACGGTGTTGCAGCTAGACCAAACTTATCCTTGGAATTTGTTTTTTAGTTACAAGAAAAAGATCAAAAATCAAGAAAAAAAAAATGAAAAAGTAAACAAAAAAGAAAAAAGAAGAAAAAGAAGAAGCAAAAAAATGCAAAAAAAGGTCGAAAAGAGAGAAAAAGAAGAAAGAAAAAATATTCAAGTGTTATCTAATCATGTCCCTCCGTTGATGGTGTGGTCGTGTTCAAATTGATGTCATCCGATTCTGCTTTTCCGTTGAGGGTCTAGTGGAGTCCAAATACTGAAATACGATCTTATCTCTCCGTTGATAGTGTGGATAGATCCAACAAACATAAATCTTCGGTTCTGCCTCTTCGTCGGTGATGTAGCTGGACCAAATTTGCCAAATTCTGATCATGCCTCTTCGTCGGTGTCGTAGCTGGATCAAATCTTCAGACCTTGCCTCTTTGTCGGTGTTGTATCTCGGTCAAATACAACTTTCAGTTCTGCCTCTTCGTCGGTGTTGTAGCTGAACCTAATTCACTAACTTCCGGTCTTGCCTCTTCGTCGGTGTTGTAGCTAGACCAAATTCACTAACTCTTGATCCTGCATCTTCGTCGGTGTCGTAGCTAGATCAACATTACTAACTTTAGACCATGCCTCTTCGTCGGTGTTGTAGCTTGGTCAAAATTTACCAACTTTCAAGTTTTATCAATGTTGTATCTAAAAAAGAAGATTTCTAAAAAAAAGAAAAAAGAAGAAAAAAGAAAAAAAGAATGAAAAAAGAAAAAAATAAAAATAAAAAAAGAGAAAATCAAAAGAACTTTCATCCTTCGATCCCGCATCTTCGTTAGAGTTGTAGCTGGATCAAATCTTCAGACATTGCCTCTTCGTCGGTGTTGTAGCTGGATCAACATTACTAATTTTAGACCATGCCTCCTCGTCAGTGTTGTAGCTTGGTCGAAATTTACAAACTTCCAATTATTTATCTTTATTAAAAAAATTAAAAATTAAAAATAAAAAATGAAAATGAAAAAAAAAACAGAAAAGAGAAAAAAAAGCAAAAAAAAGGGAAGAAAAGAAAAAAAAAGAAAGTTTTCAATTTTCTGATATTGCCTCTTCGTTAGAGTTGTAGCTGGATCAGACATTGGAACTTTCATCCACCGATCCTGCTTTTTCATCAGTGTTTGCAGCTGGATCAAATTTTGTAGACCTTGCCTCTTCGTCGGTGTTGCAGCTGGGTCAAATTTTCTTTAGGTATTATCGTCGTCAATAATGTAGCAAGCTGAACTCATTTTGCTCCCCCCAACAGACGACCCCCATTTTGAAGAATTTTGCTTCCCAAGAGTGACAAGGTGGATCAACCAAGACAAGAGAGAAGACATGTGTCAAAGAAAAAGAAGATCTACCGAAGAATGAAGAAATGTATCAAGAGGGAAGAAGCGCAGCCGGACCTAACAAAACGAGTTATTTTAGTCTTTGCTCTATTGTCGTTGCACAACAATGAGCAAAGAGGGGCAGCTGTAATAACTCATTTTGACCCAAACCCAACTCAAACATAACCCGACCCGGATCCATGACCAAACCCGACCCGGCCCAAAAACTAAAAAACCCTAATAACCCTAACTATTTTCACCTCTATTGCTGCGCCGCCAGCCGCGCCGTTTCTGGCGACCAACTTCAGCCATCCCTAAACCCTAGAACAACCAGTCATCCAAACCCCGAAATAAAACCTAAATCTATTCAAAATCCAGAAAATAAAAAAAGTAATAATAATATCACCCTATCCTAAACAACCACCCACTATACCCTCACCCATGCCTCTGCCACCACCATACCGATCGACCATACCCCTATTTCATACCCATACCCACAAAATCCAGCTCCATCCACACAACAGATCTGTAGACAATGAAAATAGGGGGAGTTGTTAGTTTTATTTTGGGATATAAAACCCCACGAATCAGATTTGAAAATGGGGTTCCGGCATTCAAAAAAACAAGAGAAAAGGGGAAGAGTTGAAAAGATAGGGGAAGATTTATAGGATTTTCGGGAGAACAAAAAATTGTAAGAACTATCTTTGAATGAAAAAGAAATTTCGAATTTTTTTTAGTTTGAAATCAAGATCTTTTTTTAGTGTTCGAGCCAAAAAATGAGGGGAAAGTTTTGAACTTACCGGGTTGTCTAGGGCTACCGTGGGCTCGCTGGGATCATCCAACCTCTGCCTCGAGGCCACCGTGCCAATGACGGCTTTGAGATGGCGAAGTACGGCCACCGTCGAGTCTGTCAAGGGAGAGGGTGAGTGTTTTTAGGTTTTTTATTTATTAGTTCTGAATAATAAAGAAAAAACTTTGCTTAATATCATTTTAATCAGCCATCATCCAAAACGACACCGTTTGGTGTCCATGTTTTACTAAAATGGTCGAATTGCGCTTATGGTCCCTCTCTTTCTTCCCCGTTTTCACTTCTGTCATGGAATAATTCGGCCCTTGCTCCTTTTTTTATGTGCTTGTATTTTCACCCTTTTGTGCTTGTTTGTGTCTTTTAATTTCTGTTTTATTTCAATTTGGTCACCTGTTTATTTAATCTTCAGCCCCTTATTTGTTGTCATTTATAGTTATGCTAATGTATATAGCATTTGTTTCATTTTATTCTTTTTTTATATTATTTCTTGCCATACATTTTATATTTGCTGCATTTTAGTCCTAATATGTTTGCTAGTTTTGCCATGTAATTTAGTAATTGTACATTTTAGCCATTAGCATCTAGTTTCATGATATATTTTATATTGTTCCATGCATTCATATTATTATTATTATTATTATTATTATTATTATTATTATTATTATTATTATTATTATTATTATTATTATTATTATTATGTGTTAGATTCGTTTTATTTATGCGATTGATATTTATGTATTTATGTTAGATTAATATTTTATTATGTTAGTATTTATTTATATGTTTTATCGCATTATATTCATGTTTGCCATGTTTTAAGTTGTATTTCGGATATATATATTATTGTCAATGCGGAGCCCTTTTATCCGAGCGTAAACGGGGCCAGTATCAGACGTAATGATGGTGGTTGGGCGTTTACTTTCGGATAACGGGGCCTTTAAAATCTACTCGCACTTATAATCAAATTTTAATTTAATCGTCACTTTAATCCGGAAAGTTTAATATTAATAAAACGGTAATTATTAAAGTACCAATTTTGGGCGGTGTGGGGGTGCTAATCCTTCCCCATCCGTAACCGACTCTCGAACTCGACATTTTAAAATCTCTGGTTTTTACGGTGTTCGGTCCACCTTGAGTGGCCGGTGGTGACTCCATTTTTAAATAAAACACGGGTTTTATAAAACTCCACACGGAAGATATTATTTTTAAAATAAAGTAAAACAAAATAAAAACCACACATTTTTTTAGCGAGAGAAATATCGCTACAACTAGTTCCTGTTCAAACTACATTATTATTGTAGAAGATAAACCATAAAATTATTTGAGTCTTAAAGCAAGGCTTTTAATGTATCTTTTTCCCTTTTATGAATTTAGAATGAAGTAGTAGCTTCCATCAACCCCACTTGCTTTGTTCCTTTGCTAAACATTTTATTTGTTGGTTCCCACTCGTTTGGGAATTTTTTAAGTTTGAGGTTTTTCACAAATTTAAAATCCGAATTCAACGAGCAATATCGTTTTTTTTTAATTCTACGTATAACCTTTATATATCATAAACATTCGAGTCATAAGAACAATTTATATATAATATGTGTAAGTGATAGTAATATGCCCCTATTAGAGGTGTATAAGTGGTAACAAAATAATATTATATTTTTAGGTAATAATTTTCCTATAATTTTAATCAGTTTAATATCATTTCCTATTAGAAATTTATGTATTTTTTTTATAATTTTCGTATGTTTATGAGTTTATAACATTTACAGTAAAAGGGATGAAAAAGTGTCTTGTCCGACTCAAGATGACATGGAAGTTAGGTTAGACCAATAGGTCAAGACATGACCAAAGACCACTTTGGCATCATTCATAATTTCGCCATTTCTTTTTTATTTCTTAAAGCGGCTTTATTATTTCGCTTCGCTAAGAATTGGAAAGTCGCAAGTCGCAAGTCGCAAGTCGCAAGCCGCAACTAAGGGCGATAATGAGTCTAGCAGAGGTTGATCTTGGGCATGTTATACTCGGAAATAGCATTAATAGGTTCGGTTTGAGCTCAAAATGAACGGTTTGAGTTTGACTCTTTGTTTCTCTCAAATTATTTTTAAATATTTTTATTAAAATTTTAAAAAATAACTTATAAAAATATATTTGAAAAAATATAATATTTATTTTTAAAGTCTATAAGTAACTATAGTACATTTTATAAATTATATTGGTTCACAAGGATAATAGTATTTAAAGTATTTAATTATAATAACAAGTTAACAATACTTAAATATAAAGTGTATATGGAGTATATATATACATATATGTATATATAATATTATGGGTTATATATTTTGATACACAGGTTGTGTAAAAAAATTTACACAACCATTCATATTTAAGTTATAAAATTTAAAACCTAAATCTCTAGCCCCAACACCCTAAACCTTAAACCTAAATTCTAGCCATAAACCTTAACTTTTACGCCCTACAACCTAAACCCTAAACCTTAAACAATAATCTAAATCTCTAAACTCTAAAATTGAAAGACTTGTGTAAATTACACAAGCTTGTGTATCAAAGTATTTTTCTAATATTATATATAAATTGTTTAAAACATTTTCACGAATTTTTTGAGCCGAATTTGGGTCGGCTCGACTTAATTTGTTAAGATTTCGAGTCGAGCATAAACTCGAATCGAACTTATTTAAGTCAAACTTTAACTAAACGGAACCCGAATAACTTGCGAGCCGGTCATGCTCATTATCGCAACTAGCGGCAACCATTGAGCACGATCCCAATCTCACCTTTAAATCCTTACATGTGACTGAAACCCTGTTTCAAATGTTGCACAGATTTAGTATACTATTATTATCTATTTTTTCTTCTTGTAGTCTTGGGGGGGAAAATCATTGGAACATAAAATACACTTTTTTACAAGAAATCAAATTTATTAAAAAATAAAACAAAACAAAACAGATCTCAAACACGAAAAAAAAACTTAACACTATGTTCATCAAGAGCGAAGTCAAAAATTAAAAGTTAAGAAAATCGGGAAAAAAACTTAAGGGTATAAAATTCTCTTAACCTTTTGAAAAAAAATCAATTAAGTCCCTAAACTTTTTGCACTCAATTAAGTCCTTGAACCAAAAAATTGAATCAATTAGGCACTTGAACCAATTTTGACGATTAAATCTTGACAATTTTTTCCTTTAGATTATTATCGGCACATGATACACTACAATTCTATCATGTTGCATTTAAAGATTTCTTCAAAATATTTATATTTTATACTTTTTTTTAGAAATTTTAGAACTTTTAAACTTTTTTAAAATAAAATATTTTTTTTGAATATGTCAAGTCAAGACACTGTGACACAACACATTGCACTAACAAATATTATTTTTTCTTTAGATATTACTGGCACGTGATACACTACAATTCCATCATGTTGTATTTAAAGATTTCTTAAAAAATATATATTTTTATATTTTATACATTTTTTAGAATTTTTAGAACTTTTAAACATTTTTTAAATAAAATATTTTTTTGAAAATGTCAAGTCGAGACGCTGTGACACAACGCACTGCACCAACAGATAAAAAACTATCAAGATTTAATGGTCAAAATTTGTTAAAGGGCTTAATTAATTCAATTTCTTAGTTCAAGAGCATAATTGAGTGCAAAAAAGTTCAGGGGCTTAATTGATTTTTTTTTAAATTCAAGGGCTTCTTACACTTAAGCTTAAAAAGAATAAAAGACTGAAAAAATGCCATCAATATGATTCTATTCGCTAACTTCAAGTAAAACAAACTTAATTTCATGTACACACTTTACCACTAAGGCAACAATCACTCTATAATATTAAAATAAGTAAAATAAATTATAATTTAAAATTGTACAGGGGCCAAATTAAAAAAAATAGACCGTAAGAGTAGACCACTGGGTCTGGTCTTTGCCAACCCCCATGTGGCTTCGCCTATGATGCTCACTAGAAAATTTCAAATAAAAAATAAAATATGAAAATTCGAAGAGCAGGAAAAGAACAAACTAAAACCTTCACCTGACCATGACCTTCATCATCTATAGAAATCCAACAAACTAATCTATTTGCTCTATCCAACTAGACGCTTAAGTAATGATGTAGGAGATGCGATCAACAATAATCAATCTTGTATGTTGTTCTGCTAATAGTTTTGAAAACAACGGCAAACTGTCGCAAAATGAGATCTAACCATACGAGACTATCAACCTTCCTTATTCAAAGATGTGCATCGTGATGATCGTTACACGAACGTTAAAATACCACAAATATAGATGAGAACAGTGTAATAAAACAAACGAAAAACGTGTTACAAAGACAAACAAAACAAAACACAACAAGATGTACAAAAAGAATTAATCTAAAGCAAGAAGATTCTTGTTGGGAACAACAATAAATAAAGAAAATAAGAAAAACATAAATTAAATAAGAAAGTGTTGAGATTGATGAGTTCGAATTCCTTCAACCGAATTGATTGCCAAGTGTTGGAGAAGTTAATTTTTGGGTATTGGTGGTGGAAGCAAAATATAAGAAAAATAGACACAAGATTTAAAGTGGTTCGGCTTTCTAACCAAAGCCTACATCCATTACCTTAGCTTCCCCACTAAGGATTTCAATCAATTCACTAAGAATTATTCCCATTTTCTATGCTTAGGAGGCAACCTTTTACAACACTCAAAGCTTCTACCCAAAGCTTGAGTAAACCCTCTTTACAAAGAGAAAATTCAAAGCAAACTGAAATCCCTCTCTTAAGGTATGTGTTTGCACTCTAAGGCACTCACCCAAATCCTAAAACACTTGAGCATATATAAACATTTAAGCTCACAAAGTGTTGCTATACAAGAATTGAAAAATTAAGCTTGAGGGGTCCTTTTATCCTCCCAAATGAGTTCCTAGCCGTTGGTGACCGTTGGGGATGAATTAGAGCCGTTGGGGAACATTTTCCAAGCAAACCTGCAATTTTACAACATAGGGTATCGATACTCAGGTAGGGGTATCGACACCGTCCTAATTTGGAAATAGCCGTTGGATCCAAAACTGTGAGGGGGTACCGATACTTGAACATGGGTATTTGTACTCCCCTCTTAGTATCGATACTGGCTTTACAGTATTGGTACCCAAAAATGGTTCTGGAATCTATTTTAAATGTGCGTATCGGTACCGGCACGGTGCTCTCGGTATCGATACCGGGGTTCAGGTATCGGTACCAGGGGCCAGTTTTGACTATTTTGAACTTGGAAATCATTGATTCGAGTCAAAAACATTTCAAAACCATTTTAAACATATTTCTCAAGTTGTTTGGATTTAAAATCATTTTTGCAATATTTTCAATTTAGTCCAAAACTATTTTTCAATTATTATATCAAAACAAATATCCTAACAATCCCCCTTTTGATATAATAAAACCAACTTGAAAAATTGTTTTTGAGATTCTCTCCCTTAGTTCAAATGAAATTAGAATAAGAGATTAATTTGTTAAAATCTTATAAGCTCCCCCTTATTAATTTGAAAAATCAATTTTTCAAAATATTCTCCCCTCTTTGTTATATCAAAAATGGTTTAAACTTTAAAGTCCAATAACAATGGAGAGTTTTAAATAAAATTTGACAAAAGTAAGTTTTGTTTAAAATTGTCTCCCCTTACTCAAGCATCATTCAAATGTTAGTCTAACATATATGATAAACTAGTTAAATTAAAGTTAAATAAATCGAATAAAAACAACTAAAATTCAACTAATTTTTACCACACTTGAACCAAAGGTAGGATGTGAAGCCTTTCTTCTTCAAGTGTTCGTCCTTGTGTGCATAGAGCCCCCTTAATTTCATCACTTGTTGATCAAAATTCCATCACACCTAAAACAAGACAATCAAGTAATTTTTGGTATCCAAATTGCTTTGGATCCAATGACGTTAGAAGCACATAGTTTAGTTCCATTAGGAATCCATTTTTCAATTTTATCATTTTTATGTGAAATACTTAGTCCTTTTGGGACCCAAATACTTCTAAAACATTTTCCATTTACAAATCTAGGGGCACTAGATTGTCTCACATAAAAATTTGATTTTCCCAAAATTTTTTTCTTTTCAAGCTCTTTGGAAATCAATTCTTTTTCTTTCTTAAGATCATCTACTTCTTTTAATGATATTTTTTCTAAACTTTGAAGCAAATTTTGTAAATTTAAAACTTTAAGTTCAAAATCTTTGATTTTAGCTTCAAATTCCAAATTGGGTTTTAAAAGTAAATCATTTTTTATTTTCAATTTTGAAATCATCTTTTTATTTTTTGAAAATGAAGCCTTAAGCTCAAAAACTAATTTGTCATAGGCTTCTTGTAACTCATCAAATGTATATGAATTTGAATTTGAATTTGAGCAAGATTAATTAGAAGTTACCTCCCCCTCATTGAGGGCCATTAAACATAGGTAGGCTTCTTCATTTTCATTGGTGGAGTCTTCATCACTCCATGTTTCCACATATGCTTTCTTTGATGATGATTCATTCGTGTTGAGGCGATGGTAATCGAATATGGTGTGCCTCGTCTTCTTACAATTTGAGCACTTGGGGGATCCACCATCTTCTTCTTCTTCGATTCATGCTTGGATCCTTCTTTGTTGCTCTTCATGAATCGGGCAAATTCCTTGAAGAGATAAGTCATCTCTTCATCTTCACTTTCCTCTTCACTTGATTTTTCTTGTTGGCTTGTGGAGGGTTGTAGAGCAATGATGTTGACATTTATTCCTTGCTCTTGGATTATCTTCTCATTCTCCCTTCTCAAGGGTAGAGACATCATCTCATAGGTGAGAAGAGATCCTATGAGCTCTTCAAGCTTGAGCTTCTTCAAGTCTTTGACTTCAATGATAGCCGTCTTCTTGCTCTCTCATGATTCGGGAAGTGAATAGATCAACTTTCGAACGAGTTTATCTTCCAAAATCTCCTCTTCAAGTCATTTTAGCTTGTTGACGATCGTGGAGAACCGGTTGAACATACTCTTGATGTCTTCATATGGGCTCATCTTGAAGTTTCCGTATTCGAGGTTAAGTAGACCAATCTTTGTCTCCTTCACCTCATTTGTCCCTTCATGGATTGCTTCAAGTTTGTCCCATAACTCCTTGGCACTCTCACAAGAAGATACTTTGGCGTACTCATCCGGGCCCAATGCACAAAGTAGAATGTGGAAAGCCTTGTAATTGAGCTTCATCTTCTTGCGATCATTCGTGCTCCATTCGACCTTGCTTCGATTTGGCACGAACGGTCCATCTTCAACTATATCCCAAAGACAATAGTCTTTGCTTTTCATGAAGAACATCATTCTATGCTTCCAAGAGGCATAGTTGTCACCGTTGAAGAATGGCGGTTTGTCGATGGATAACGCCATGGAAGCCGGTTGACTTGTTTGATGGTCGAGCTTGCCGGATCACCTCAATAAGATGTTAATCCCTCTCGATTGAGCCTCGCTCTGATACCAATTGTTGAGATTGATGAGCTCGAATTCCTTCAACCGAATTGCTTGTCAAGTGGTGGAGAAGTTAATTTTTGGGTGTTGATGATGGAAGCAAAAGATAAGAAAAATAGGCACAAGATTTAGAGTGGTTCAGCTTTCTAACCAAATCCTACATCCACTAACTTAGCTTTCCCACTAAGGATTTCAACCAATTCACTAAGAATTCTTCCTATTTTCTAGGCTTAGGAGGCAACCTTTTACAACACTCAAAGCTTCTACCCCGAAGCTTGAGTAAACCTTATTTACAAAGAGAAAATTCAAAGCAAACTGAAATCCCTCTCTTAAGGTATGTGTTTGCACTCTAAGGCACTCACCCAAATCCTAAAACACTTGAGCATATATAAACATTTAAGCTCACAAGTGTTATCTATACAAGAATTTAAAAATTAAGCACTAAGACAAATTTTCATCATAATGTTGTTGACAATAAGATCATTAGTTGTTCCAGGTGCTTGAGGGGTCCTTTTATCCTCCCAAATGAGTTCCTAACCATTGGTGACCGTTGGGGATGAATTGGAGTCGCTGGGGAACATTTTCCAAGCAAACCTGCAATTCTGCAGCATAGGGTATCGATACTCGGGTAGGGGTATCGATACCGTCCTAATTTGGAAATAGCCGTTGGAGCCAAAACTGTGAGGGGGTATCGATACCTGAACATGGGTATCGGTACTCCCCTATTGGTATCGATACTGGCTTTACAGTATCGGTAACCAAAAATGGTTCTGGAATCTGTTTTAAATGTGCGTATCGGTACTGAGGGTATCAGTACCGGTACGGTCCTATCAGTATCGACACCGGGGTTCAGATATTGGTACCAAGGGCCAGTTTTTGACTATTTTGAACTTGGAAATCATAGATTCGAGTAAAAAACGTTTCAAAACCATTTTAAACATATTTCTCAAGTTGTTTGGACTTAAAATCATTTTTGCAATATTTTCAATTTAGTCCAAAACTATTTTTCAATTATTATATCAAAACAAATATCCTAACAGAAAGATCATCAACGGTCGACAAACAACATAAGATTAGTACCGCTGCCGACAATAAAAAGAAGATAAAATAAATTAACTTTTAGTTTTTAAGTTTGATTTTTTAATTTAATTTTTTATTTTTTGGATCATATTGATCATTGAATTTGTAACATGACATAATCTAAGAATCTCACATAATCTAAAAGATGAAATTGAAAATACTTGTCAAGTTCATAAACATGAACAAAACAAAACTTAAAGATTAAATTGTTCATGAACTAATATGAACAAAATAAAATTTAGAGATTAAATTGAATTTCTTTACCAAGTTTAGAGAAAGAATTACCCATTTGAAAAAAAAAACTTATATCAGATCTTATATTCATAAGATTGAGGTCGTCAACCCTTTAATTTCTCCATGTCATTCCTCATTTTATTCTTTTTCACCTACAATTTATTTCTGTATATATTTTAATTTTAATTTTTATTTCCTTTTTCTTACGAAAGTGATTGATGCTTTTATAATATATTTTAATCATGCTTTTATAAGTTCTTATTTTATTAAGGTTGAATTCGTCGTTGTCTCATCAATTGAACTTTCAGACTTATTCTCTCATTTTAATAGATGTAAACAGTCACACCAAATATATCGTATTTGAGTTGTGATAAAATTATTTGTCATTGTATTATCATATTAAATTATTATATTATCGTTGTTAATGTTCATTCTTCACTATCGACAATAATTTTTGTTTGTATTATTTTATTTTCTTAAATTGTTTGGTTAAACTTTTAATTATTTTCTTGTATAGTCTAATTTTTATGGGATAATAAATTATATATTTTTCTAAAAATTTTAGCACATAGTTAATACATAATCTAAGGAAAAAATACTTTGATACACAAGTGTGCTAATTTTAGTATTTTGGGTTTAAATTGTGAGATTTAAAGTTAGAATTTAGGGTTTAAGATTTATAATTTATATTTTATGGTTTAGGTGCTTGTTTTGACCAAAAATAATATAAAGACTAAAAGCAAACAAATGACATAGTTTAGGGCTGAATTTTCATTTAAGCCGTTAATAAGTAATGAGGTAACGGTACTAAATGAACTTTGGCGGGAAGTAAGTAGCTAAGTGTGAATGAGTTAGAGTGGGTGGGGTCAAGCTTTATGGAAATTTGTGGGAAGCTTCAGACAAGCAACCTCAGCACTTTCGGTGGGTGTTTTTTTTCCTTTTTGATCTTGTGCCTTTGTCTTCAACTCCAATCCCTATATATTACACACCCCACAAATCTCTGTTTCTACTCCTACCTTGTTTCTCTACTCTCTTGATTCATAGTAAAACATTACAAATTTTGCATTCAAGCCTACATTCCGAGCTCTTTTCCCTACCAAATCCCCCAATTTCACTTGAGATTAGCCTCCAATTCCCGAACTTGTATTTATCTTTTCTTGTTTCTGATTAAATTATTAATAAGCTGATTGCAAAGTTGAATCTGTATTGGATTCTGGGTACAGTTTATAATCAAAGTTCTTTTTTCCATCAAACATTATTCTGGGATAAAAACTTTGAGGTGGTTGGTGTAAGGGGTGTACTACCTTCACTGGCCAGTTCATATTTCAAAGACAATGATTCTGTCATTCACCGGGTGCATTCTGGGGAAATTGTACTCGGTTCTTGAGAAGAAATCCAGCGTTGAAAAAAGCTTTTTCTTTTGGATTTTCCAGATTTTTAATACATACAGCTTTGGCACTTAGCCGCAGAGTTCTCACAAGTCATAACTTTTGGCTCTGTTTTTGTTCTGTTTCACCTTCTTTTCTTTTTTGCTGGTTTATTCTTTAATCTCCTTAAATGGGGACCGAGATAATGGGAGGGGCTTCACTGCCACCGGGTTTTCGGTTCCATCCCACCGACGAGGAGTTGATAGGTTATTACTTGAAAAGAAAAACTGAAGGACTTGAAATTGAGCTTGAAGTGATTCCTGTGATTGATTTGTACAAGTTTGATCCTTGGGACTTGCCAGGTAAAATTTTGAATTCACTGCTTTGTTTTTGTTGGATAAATTAGAAATGAATCTGAATTGTGTTTTGCAGAGAAGTCGTTCCTTCCGAAACGGGATTCGGAATGGTTTTTCTTCTGTCCGAGAGATAGGAAGTACCCGAATGGCTCCAGAACGAATCGAGCCACCAAAGCTGGCTACTGGAAAGCTACCGGGAAAGACAGGAAAGTGGCGTGTCAATCTTCTGTAAGTGGCTACCGGAAGACCCTTGTTTTTTACCGTGGACGTGCCCCTTTAGGGGATCGAACCGATTGGATTATGCATGAATATCGTCTCAGCGATGAGCCTTATCAAGGATCAACTAATCAGGTGAAAACGTGGACATATAAGGACATGATTCTTCATTTCTTTGACGTTTTGATTCATAAAAACAATTGTATGACTAGTTACTTTTATACTCTTCAGGGTGCCTTATGCCGTGTTGTGAAAAGGAATGAGCCAAAGGCAAGTGATGCTCGTGTAGAACCGAAAGCCACAAGGGTCAGAAGGAGTTCAACCGACATGGAACTTACCATGACAAGGACCTGCAACCAGCCATTGAGAAATTCTGGTGACATTTCGTGTCCAAAAAGTTACCCTAATCAAGGGAGCAATTATTCAAGCCGTGTCACTTCTCCTTGTGAAGTCACGCAAGTGCCACCATTTGAGCATGTTTCTGTTAGTACCGAGCCGGGCGGTGTTTGGGTCTCACCTGATCTAATTCTTGATTCTTCAAAGGTATGTATAACGTGTTCTGAAGGAAGAAAAATCGAACTCGAAGATTCAATACTTGTTAGACGTTCTTTAGGTTTCTTCTCTTAACAATTTCTACATTGGCTGATGACAGGGCTATGCACAAGTCTCTGAAACAACAGCCCATTACTCTTCTCCATATGAGTTTCCGAGCTCCATGACCCCGTGGCAGCAATATGAACAGAGCGAGTTCTCCCCCAGTTCATCGTACTCGAATTTCGTGGAAATCGAACATGACCGCATTGGCTGCATGTCGCCTTACTCAGGACATGCAAATTACATGGACTTCTATGGCAATGAAGGCAACGACCAGACTGGTTTATTCAACTACATGAACACTTTCTGAAAAAAAGGAAGAGACCATGTTAGCTCTTCTTTTCTCAATGTAGGGCATGAAACTATAAGCCAAGCTAGCGGCGAAATTTGGTGATTGTGATATGTAGGGTGGTCCTTACTGGTCTGATTAATGAATGGAAACGCCTAGTTCGTCTGAACCTCGAAGGGATCGATCTCTAAGACGGCGCTTTTTAATGTTGGTTCTTGGAGTAATAAATAATAAGCACAACCCCTTCACTGCTATCAGATTGTATTAACATTGCTGTGTCTTTGCTGTATGATGTATTAGGGGCTGCATTTTTTCACATCAATCATTAATCAGAGTTGTCAACTTCACCCTGTTGCTGTCGAATTTGCTTGAAGCTTTTGACAAAATGCAATATTCGCTACAAATTTAAAGTTGATAATGAACTTCAGTCATATGTCATACCCCCATTTCTATCAAGTGTTTAACTTAAGACAAAACACTTTCAACTTTTGGTCGCCATTCTATCAACTCAGTGGGGTGTGCTTCATCTAGACCGAGTTGTTCAATATTCACATTTTGGAAGCTTTTTGGTGAGTTGTTAACTCGGTATCCTTGGAACTTTTCCAAAAAACAACTGGACAAAAATAAAAATAAGAATGAGACTTGCACCAATCAATGCCACAGCTATAAGCATCGTCTTTTTTTGCCATTTTCTCCACATAATTGTTCCTCAGGGCTGGCTTCGCTCTGAAAGGAAGTCAAGAAAAAAGTCACTATCCCGCTATTGCAATCTCCCTATGCATTGCTTATTCAAGGATTATGTTCCAAGTAACTACTTCAAGCAAGTTATCTCTACCGATCACGAAGGGCCATTGTTATAGGACTTAAACCTTAACCCTAAACCCTGATCCATTTCAAACTAATTACTAAGAAAGTGCCTTGTCAACCTCAAAGTAAAACAGACATTTACCAACTGAAGATTAACTCAATGAGAACTACAATAAAAGGTGCCATCCATCAAGTTTTAAACAATGAATTTGCTTCCCCCCATAATCCCTTTACTTTAGGAATGCTTTCTTAAAAGGCCTTATATGATTATATCCCTAAACTAAACTCTTTTCATGAACCAGAAAGTGAACATTCTTAAAAAAATTAGATTCTTCAACCTCCCCCTATATTGCTTATGTTGTCCCTTGGCCCTTAGGTAAGCGTGTGGGGTCTTTCCAAGTTTCCTCACCAAATAAACACTTGTTTTGTTTTGTTTACAATATGTGATATTCTCCCACTACTAAGAACCGAAAATGAAGTTCAACCCAAAATAACTCCACCACTGAGTTGAGTGGTGATGAACTTTTAACAAAGTAAACATTAAGATATCCTTTCCTTGTATGGAAGGTTTCCCACAATCTGAGATAGTTGCATGTATTGAAGAAGAAGAATAGTGAAGGAGGTTACTCTTTCGGTTACAGGCTGGCCCACTTATCCTAACAGAATGGGTAACTAATACTTAGTCTGTTAAGGGTGGTTATGGGGCTATAAAAAACTTGGAAAAAAAGGAACTGGCCCAGATATTGAAATCTGATAAGCCTACATTGTAAATTCCTCTCCTCTTTTGTTTTTCTCTTTGCTTTCGTGTTCATCTTTCTGTTTGGCTTTCTATTAGTCAATATGGTATCATTCGATGGATGATTCTAGTTGTTTATGCGTTTTCATTGATGTCGTCCTTCCTGTGGGGTGGTGACATACGGACATGGACAGGTCTAAAATTCATTGGGTAAACTGGGCCCAAGTGTGTGCACCAAAGAAGATGGGTGGATTGGGTATAGCTAATCTGGACATTTTAAATCGGGCTTTATTAAGTAAGTGGTGCCGGAGATTTGGTAATGAGAATTCGTGTTTATGGAGAAGAGTTATCTCGGCAAAAGTCCCTGGTTGTGATTCCTGTATACTTCCTCGACAGGCAGCCCTTAAATTTTCATCTTAGGTGTGGAATGGTATTTCAAATTCGTTCTTCAAAGAAGAACAGATTGGTAATGCCATTCGATCTAATCTGGTTATTCAGGTGGGAGATGGAACCTTCATCCGTTTTTGGTCTGATGTTTGGCTGGGTGATGGCCCTCTGTTCGAAATGTTCCCTCGCATTTATGCTCTTGTTCTAAATAAAGAGGGGTATATTTCAGATTATGATAAGAATGACGATGGAATTTGGATGTGGGAGATCCCTCTAAGGCGGCCCTTTTCGACTGGGAAATGCAACAATGGAATGATTTCATGGAATGCTTGGGGAATTTCAGATCTTGCAGGTTGGAAAAGGATTGTGTAAGTTGGCGAGGCTCCAGTGACGGTGCTTTTTCAGTCAAATCCTTGCGTATGCTGCTCGATAATGCCCATCCAGAAAATCAGAGGTGGAATAATGTGGTATGGTTGGGTTTTGCTCTTCCCAAAGATGAGATTTTTGTGTGGAGAGTGGCATGGGGTCGGGTGCCGGTCAAGACACTGAACTAATCAAGCGAGGGGTGTCGTCTATCATGAATGACTCTTGCCCTCTTTGCAATGCTTTTCCTGAAACTGTTTCACATCTTTTTTTCTCATGTCAGGGCGTGTGGAGAATTTGGAGCAAAGTATTGTGGTTGGCTGGGAGTTTTGTCAGCATTCCCGATTCCCGAATGATCCTGCGAGTTTCCTCGAAGCATGAGGTGAATTGGGTCTAAATAACAGCAAGCTATGGTGCTCATTCATACCATTCGCGATAATATGGACAGTGTGGCTATTTAGGAATGAGATGGTTTTCAAGGGAAAGGTTATAGATTAGCTTCAAATGGATCTCCTTGTTAGATATATGCTTGCAACATGGATGAAAGCCAAATATCCTGAGAAACATATTTCTGTGGAAACCTTAGTGTCGAATCCCTCCTTGGCAATTGAGTTGTGCTCGAAGGTAAGCATTTTTTCTATTCCGGTTAAGTGGCGTCCCCCTCCTTGCGGATTCCTCAAATTAAATGTTGATGGGCCTCTCTCAGCTTCTTGCTCAATGGGAGGAATTGGTGGGTTGCTAAGAGATGGTAATGGTAACTACCCTCCTGCGTTGATCGAGATATATGCAGCTAGATTGGGGATTTCTAAATTTTTGGATTCGATCTGGTTGAATCAATTTAGACTTATTGTGGAAACGGATGGCAAAGTGGTAACCGATTGGATTGATGGTTCGGTGGATCCCCCGCAGCTTTTTCCAACCTGGTTCATAAGTTAAAGGAGCTGGTGGTTAACAAAGGCATTGTAATCAGACACATCTCCGGGGTCTGTAACATTGAGGCGGATAGGCTTGCCAAGATGGGAATCGGTAAGGTGCTGCATTCTTCAGGCTTTTGGGGCTGTTAGTTGTTATTTTTTATAGCAATTGATGGCTTCTGGTAGTAATTTCTCAATTGGTTGTAACTCTTAATTATAAATAATAATGTAGCTCGGGTACTCTTTTCACTCTTTAATAGGAAAGAAGTTTTTAACGAGGTCTATTTACATTTAAAAAAATCAATAGTGTTATTGACTTTAATTTTCAAATATACACGTAAAGAGATTGAACTCGTGAAAAATAAAGAAAGAGAGATCGAGTCCGTTTAGTTATTGAAAACTTTTTCCAATTCTAATTTCTATTGTTTTGAAAACGAAAATTTTTTGATAAATAAAAATATATTTATTTAAAAAAAATGGAAATAGTAAAAATGTATATGATATCAATTACTTTTAAATAATATTCAAATATTAATTATTGAATAATTAAAATTAAAATGTAATTTTTAACTTAAAATGTCCTTCCCAAATGTCTTGAGATACATGAACAATGTTAGATGTTATATTCAATTTAACTCCATTATATCCAAAACTTTGTAAAGTTTAGAAGATTAATGTTTTGACACTACAACAAAATAGACTTTTAGCGGCGTTTTCAAGCACCGCTAAAAATATTTTCGACGCTAGAAAAAAAGCCACAATATTTAGCAGCGTTTGTAAATAAAAAATATCCCAAAAGATCAAGTTATATAGCGGCATTTAAAGTAAAAATGCCGCTAAAGTATGTATCCATAGCGATTTTTGTTCAAAAAACTGCTAAAAGTGTCGCTAAAACCCCGTCTTGCTGTGATGGCAAAACAATTTCACAGCAAATTGATTGTATTTAAATCAAAATTTAATACATTGCCTATTTTTTAGCATCGTCTTTCTCTCTCTCTATATTAAATGTACAGTACAAAAGTAAAATATAATCGCAAATTTCAATATCCACACATAGCTAGGACCTAGGTACTAAATTTGCCAATTAACCTTTTTTTGGTAAATCCTCAAGAAAAGAAATCTAAATTTAACGAGAAGATCATGAATGTTCTTTAGGTGGAGAAAATATCTATGAAGCTAAAGTTTTTATTAATGGAAATTCACGCCCAGAAAAATCAATGGCTATAAGTTTCATCATCTCATCTAAGATTGTAAACGAAAATCAATCTAAAAGTCATACTTCATAATCTATTGTGACAGACAAATAAACCAGCCATATATTCTCAAGAAACTCATCTCCTAAAATGCCTGCTTCTTTTAGTCTGATGCATGGGTTGGCAGCTGATCAGTAACATCCACTGGTGGTCTTTCACATTTCACTACGATTTCATCGTCCTCGGGATCGTATTCCTTGTAGCAAGCTATCCTCCCCAATTCCTCGACTTCTTCGATCACATTATCGAGCCTTGCCACGATCTCCACCAGCAAAGATGCAAAAGAAGCAAAGGGAAGTGCTTCCGAGAACTCGAGGCTAGTGATTGCGATTTTGCTCAATTGTGGTCTCAACACCTTCCTTTCGTTCTCTTTGGCCTCCCTTTTGGTCTTCCATTCCATCAACGCCGACGAATCTGTTTTTACACTCGATAACGAAACACCGTGGCTGCCGTCCTTTTCTTGCTTGTTTTGGCGAGCAGCATGTGCAGCTGCTAGCGCTAGCATGTTGGTGGCCTGGTTCTTGTTGGAGCCTAGGAAGAGCCTAGGTTGGGATTTTATGGCAGTGTTAAGGTCTTGCAAGGCTTCATGGAGATTATCGGAGAGTATTCCAGGGGAGCAATGACGACGGTTTCTGATGCTGTTTGCGAGTTCCATCAGTGCTTTGGTTACTTCTCCGGCAAGTCGAGTGCAGGGGTCTTTGAACAAGGCACGGACAGATCTCGGGGCCTAAAAGGAATGTGATAATATTAACTGGTCATTAAAAAGTATTTGATGCCATAGAAAAATCTGTGACAAAAACAAGTTGTATTTCAAGGTTACCTGAATTTCAGTTTGCAAGCACCCATGCAAAGCAACAACTGTATATCCGAATTGGCGAAGAACAGCTCCCACTTTCACATATTGCTGCCATGGAAATCTGTAACAGTGCCTCGAATGCCTTGGTTCCCAACTTGCATATAATGCCTGCAAAAATTGAAGTTTCTCTTTGCATTAGTCATAAGCAATTTCGAAGGGCTAGTTTAGTTTATACATTAATGAAACAAGTAAACAGATCATACAAGAGTTTCATCAGTAGATTTGGAATCCAAAACTGCCTTGTAACCTTTGTAGATAGGATCCTCCGATGATTTTTCTTGGTTTTCTTTTATCTCGGAACCATTGAAATACTCGTTAACACAAGCTGCGCCATTTTGCGATAAAGTTAATAAAGAATGGGAAAACAAAAAGCACTTAAGGTATTTATTGTTGTTGTTAAGCCTATAAATATACCTTCTATAGATTTAGCTAGCCCTTCAAGCTTGGCTACAGTTGAATTATGGAGGTCTTCACCTGACCAAATTGGAAATACCAGAAGGGTCATGAAAAGACACGTGGCGCAGCCGATGACGATGGTGTAGAACCGATCATGTGCTATCTTTAAAACATTCTCGACTCGATAGCTTGACACGGTGATCAAATTGAAGGTCAATAGGAATATCACTACACCATAGTCATAGTTCTTCTTTATGTAGGGAAAGAACCTCATGTATGTGGCAGCAGCTCCTGTTAAATGAAAAGTGACTTAAAGAAAAAAAACAAGGTATAAAGAAATATAGAATTTTCATTTAAGTTTTTTGTGTACTTACCTATCAGAAAAACTGCAGATCCAATGAACACAGCTCGAAAAACCTTTCCAGATTTCGTCGCAATAAACTCGATAAAAAATGCCAAGGATCCTGCCAACACTGTCCCTAATCCCCTATTCAAGCCTTTGCATAAAGTTGCACCTTTTCAAATAAAAACAAAAGTTCAGCATATTGTTTGTGCATCCAGAAAACTAATGCAAGCCATGAAACTTTCAACGAGAAAACCAAACCTGCTGTGAATTCAAGCACAACCACCACTGTCATGACAGCCCAAATCGCATTCGTGCCAATCCCTTTGAACAATGGCTCCATCAGATACAACAAGGAGACCAGTGTTAAAGACAGACCGACCTTGACAGCATGAATCATCCTTCGAGGATCTTCTCGACCAACTTTCCAAATAGTTCGCCACAACCAACCTGGAAATCTCTTCATTTTCTCGAAAAATTCAAGAAAGCTCGCCTTCCAGTTGCTCTTCACCATTTCGTTGTCACCATTTTCGTTCATTTCCGTTTCCATTCCCACATGAACTCTGGTAGCCATATTTTGAGACAAACAAAGCTATACGAAGAGTTGTGCAGCAAAATGTTGGCGAACAATATGATCTTTATAAAGAGAGAGGTATCTAGACAAAGAAAGTGTGAATATAGGACCAGAGAGGAGCATAGGATACTAAAAACCAGCTGATATTTGTTGTGGGTGGCTGGTGGGGAGTGTTTGGTTTGGTTGTGAGAACTCCAACTTTCTTGTTAGGAGGCAATGTTACTTTATATATGAATAAGGTCGTTGCTGTTTCTATAATCACATGTCTTCGTGTACAAATAAAATAAGAAATTCAAACCTTGTCATTTTCAATAAAAAAAGATAAATTTTGCTAAATATAGCTTTTTCATCTTTTATTTTAGTTAATCATGATAAGAGTTGTTTTTTAAATCTTAGTAGTAGGAGGAATCTTAATTAATTAGATGATGAATTATGTTTAAAGAAAAAATATATATTAGAGTACTGTCAAGCCTATATCAGCTGCAATATTTATTTCCTAGAACACATCTGATAAACCATTCTCTAATGTAATAAACAAAAACAAGTCTTTAATCAATTTGTTCATCAAATTTAATAAATTAAACCTCAATTAAGGCCCATGCCGGAGATTCTCAACTATCGTATAAACTACATTAATGAACTCCCAAGAATCGGCATTATTTCAAACACAGTTGAACCAATGGAAATATAAAGCAGGGTCCGAGTCATTTTCCAAATTCCACAAATCTAGTTGACTTCTCCTTCTCGTGGCTGTAAATCGTCGTTGACACATGAAGATTGTGGTTGGATTTGCACCGCAGGTTGACCAAGAGATGCAACAACGAAGACGACGAGATATCGGAGTTAAAAGGGAAGTTTTGTTTGCCAACAAAAAGTGGTAAAATGTAGTAGTTGCAGGGATGATCACGGACTACGTGCAGGTAACCGAGCAAGTAATCGCGTTGAAAGTTAACTTGAAAGAGAAGGTAGGGTTAGGCAATGTAACCAAAGGGCTTTTATTGTTTGTCAACCTAACATGGACAGCACAGGGTGCGACAATTTTCGAGGGCGACAGTGTCGGTTGCTGTCCCCAACAGCTGTGTTTGATTATTAGCAATGGCCGAACTTCTCGTGCTTTCTCAACCTTTCCATTTGAAGCTCAGGTTTTGCCGTATGGTTCCTTTGCTTTCCTCACATTTGGCTATCTACCATAGGTTGCCTTGTGAATCCTTTTTCCCTTTTTTCTTTTGATATGTATAATGTATCGTTCTTGTTCTTTGCATCGATATCGTCTCCATTAACTCCAAGATATGAATATGTGTTTTCTCATTGACAGTATAATTGAGAGCGGATCTTGGCAAGTTAGTTTGAGGGGATCTGTTTAAAAATTTAAAAATCTAGAAGTCTATATTAAAATTTTTTAAAATTTTGAAGGGTGTAGTATAAAATTTTCATAAAAATTAAAGAGTTTAACTGAAATTTTCAAGAAAATGACAATGAGAACTTTTAAAAAAATTAAGAGGAGATTTAATTAAAAATATTTAAATTTTTTTAAAGGTGTAACGACTAAAAAATTACAGGGTAAAGGTTCTCACGTTTTTCTAAAAAAAATTGGTTTTAGGAGAATTTTTGAAAAAGCTTGTCTTTTAAGATAAGACTCAAGAGTCGTCATTGCTCACTTTGCTAAGGTAGACCGGTTACCAAAAAGTAAACAAAAAAAATTAAGTTCGGAAGTCGGTTACGAGTGAGAAAGGATTCGCACTTTCACCCCGCCCAAAAAACAATACCTATAGGGTTCGTATCGTATTTACTGGAAAAAAAAAACATAAATTCGACTTAATTTAATTGCTAACCCCTAAATGCATACATGCATGAACACTGCCGATTAAATATACAAACAACCACACTGTAATATAATATATATTAAGATGTAAAACCATATAAATATTATATATTATATATACTATACTTCACTAGGGCATATATAAAAACATATATAAAAGCTACCCATATATATATTATATATATACGGCAAATGCCAAAAACCTTATATAAATAAACTATATATATTAAAACGTACTAATGTAGAAAGCTATATATATATAGGGCTATAAACTAAGCTGCATTATACTATATATAAAACCATAATAAAAATAAACACATACCATATTTAAATAAAGAAGGTAAAAAAAGGTAATATATATATGATATAAAATAATTTACATATAATAGGTAAACAAATACCATAGATATAAAAATATATATTAAAGTATTATCAAAAATATTTTTTTGAAAAGAAGCCATTAGTTTTATTAACGAGAAAATACCCAAAATTACAATAAGGGTTTACAAACTATCGTTGTAAACTAAATACATAATTTGAACATTCTCTTAAAACTAGCCACTTTAGATCAGACATGAACCATACATGAAAAAGTTATAAACCCCATCCTAATACTCGATCAAAAAATAGATACGAAACCTGACTGTATCGGCAAAATGAATCACAAAAGGGGATGAAGCTATTGATAGACCACCGAGAAAACGCAAATCAGAGCCGAGCACCGTGAGAAACTCTTTACAAACGCAAATCGCGTATCCAAATTTAAACCGAAAATTCAGAGAAGGGAAGATCAGAAGGATTACAAATAAGCGACAACTTTATCAGTCGTGGCGTCGTCAAATTCAACCCTGATAAAACAGAAAATAAAGAACGGCCAAAACGATTGAAGGAGTAGAAGAAAACATGTCAAAAGACAAAGATAAACATGCCAATAGACAAAGTTAAATATACCAATAGACAGAGATAAATGTGCCATAAAGGCGAAAAAACTGTGTCACAAAGACAGAATTATTTTATTAAAAAACTAAAAAAATAAAATAAAAATAGATACAGCAGTCGACAACCAGCAGTAAAACCAATGTCGCAACCGGCTACAAAACAAAACTTGAGGCCTAGGGGGAAAAGTTGCCGAGGGGATAAGAAAAAGAATAGGGAAAAATTACCAAAAATAATTTATGTTAAAAAAAAGAGATAAGTTTAGATGTGTACATATTAAAAAGGCAACACAAAAATTATAGTAAATATATATCATAACGAAATCAAATATAACAAATCAAGCATAGTATAAATATAGATTTTTAGTACAAAATTAAATCTAATCACTCAAATAAAGCAGTTAATAAAAGCATACCATATAAATTTAAACTAAACAATTAATTAAAACAAAAAATGAGGACTGAAATAAAAAGGATTAACAACAAAGAGGGATTAAAAGAGTGATTAACCCATCGATTTCGGATTGAAATTGAAGAACGAAGACGAAATCGAAAGGATTTTAAAAGATCCAAGGACCGCGGCGATGAATATTTAAAGGCGGAAGAATTTAAAACAGTAATTAACCCCATTTTCAACATATGTATATAAATCAAACACTTTTCATTTCTTCTTTTAAAACGAAACAGATCAAAAGAACAACTTCAGATTTCTCTGAAGTGTTCTTCAAAACTCGTTTGAATTCATCGTAAACCCATAACTCGGGGGGTAATCGCCGTACCGACCACCTAGGCGGACTCAAAAAGATAACCCAAACTGTTCGCCTTCTTCTCCTAAACTCGAAACAAACCTTCGATCGTTCAAAAGCAACCCTATTTTACTAAGATCTGGAGAAAATCGAGACCTGAAATCTTTATTTTTTGAAAACCCAAAATTTAAAACCCTCGTTGGCAAAAAAGAGACGAAGAAAACAAAATTCAGGGGTGCCGTTCATCGGCGACATCAATTTTGGTCGTAGAACGGCGGCGATCAGGGATCAAAACGGTAAAACTAAACCTTTTCCCTTTTTTATTCTGAAAATGTTTTTTCTTTTTGCTTTTTTATTGATTTTCGAATCTGAATCTTATTACAAGATTGTACCGGTTATATATCGGGTTTGTTATAGTTTTTTAACTTAATCCACTGTTGATGATGATAATGTTTGACATCTCTTGTTTTTTGTACGCATGGTGGTTGGGAGAGATGGTCGGTGGCCGTACGGTGGCAGCGTAATTTTCAGCGACGAGGAATAGTGGTCGTCGATGGAATCACTGGACGGAGGAGATGAGAGCAGCTCGGGCGCGTGGATGCGTAGGCACACCAACCGTCTAGATTTTAGGCCTATCGGGCCACATACATAATATATGATATTATGTAAATGGATTGATAATTTAATGGACTAATACATTTAATTAAAATTAGGCTTTTATTTAATTTATTTTGCATCTATTTTTTTAATAAAAATATAAAATCAACAGCATTAATAATAATAATAATAATAATAATAATAAAATCAGAAAAAGTTAGTGATTACAGAAGGGTGGTAATTAAAAAATTAAGGATTAAATATCATCTTGTCAAATTTTGGGGCCCTTGGCCCCATAAGATCTTATAAGGATCCGTCTTTGAGTACAATATAACTTATCATCTCCGATTCTTTTACTCGTTAACATTTTGAAGGCTTTCACAAAATCCTTTAACACTTAATTTTCGATTTTTTAAGAACAACTGATGAAATAGTAGCTGTTATTCCTATACCTGCATGTTCTTTGGATTACTTCTTATTTTTATAACTTTAGCTCAGTTTATATATATGAATTCATGGAAGGTTATCATCCACTAGTTTTTGTTTTTGAAATAGTATAATTCTTTTAACTTAAATGCAATGTATGTGTAATTTGAGACAATTTATTTAGGGATCATAAATATACAAATACGACGATCTAATAAATACTATACAATTTTTTTCTTATTGATTTTTCACTTCATATTTACACCAAATGGTCTAAAGTTTTCGTAGGCATGGGAATACTCTTTTCTTTTATTCAGGTTCACGACCCTCCGCATTTGCTTCGGTCTCATTTTTATTCAGAAAAAAAAAATAAAGTTGCTAAATTCAGGTTCTCAACCTGATGGCAACAAAAGAAGCATGATTTTCAACTTATTTCAAGGCTTAAAGCGTGAGCCTTAGGGAATATTGGTATATATTTACATACAAAAACACCATGCTGAAGTACTAGCAGGCAGCATGTTTAGTATACGGCAGATATATGCAAAAGCTAGAAGTCTCACTGGCTCTAGCAAGAGAGAACTGCATTAATAAACCAAGAATGAAACTTTTGCTGCAAAGCATTTTCTTAAACCGAAAATGCGACTATGAACTAGCACCATAAACACGAATCCTCTGTTCAATCGGCACCCGGCGGCATGGACAAGTAACTTTTCCCTTCTTCCCATAACTGTCATTGCAATTAGCACATAGAACCTGGTGTACACAAGGCAAGAAAACAATAGAGACTTCATCTTTGGAACATATTATGCATTTTCTATCACCGTTAAATTCTTTCTCAGAAGAATCCTCTGGTATATCTAATTCGTGAAGCAACTTAGCAATTGATTCAACTCAGTAGATTGTGCATAAAGTTTCAGACCGGAAAGCTCCTGCGCAAGTCGTTGGTGATCATCCTTATGACGTTGAAAGTCTATCTCTATCTTCAGGCGCAAAGCCTCGAGCTTTCTTTTCTTACTTGCCTCAGTTGCTTCCTTGGAGTAGGGATGGACATTCATCGAGTAAAAAAATTTCGAGTCGGAGAGTCTTATTTTGTGATTCAAATTTTATTTCATGCAGATCGAAGTAGATTGGAGTAGTTTGGTGTTTTGCATGTTTTATATTTTGGGTTGAGTATTACGGGTTTCAAAGTGATTTTGGGAAAAGCTAAACTAATAGAGTGGTAGGAGACGGTGATGCAAGTTTGTTGGTGTCTTAAATGATCAGTAAAGACATCTGAGAATGGTTATTTCAGAGCTGACGTGACATGGGGTGAAACCGTAAAACGTTTTTCTTTTGGAGAAGAAGCTAAAATAAAAAAAAAAAGAAAATGACTTGGATGACATGTAGTTTTCATGCCAGCAAAAAACAGTCCACGTTAGCATACGTGATTGCCACGTCACCCTTCAATGTCTGATTCAACGCCCGAGTGACTAAAATAGGAGCAAACCGAAAGTTTAGTGATTGAAAAAAAAAAAAACTTAAATGGTCAAAATAGGAGTGATAATAAAATTGAGTGATAAAAGTTTATAATTTATCCATTTTAAAAATAATACAAAGGCAAGCAGAATGCAGAGAAAAGCCAAGAAAAGTACAAACAGAGAGGTCCCCATGTTTCTTTGTATGGACCTGTAATGGGAGTGTGTCATCAGAGTTCTTGTAAGAACTCCTGCACATAACTCATCAGCCACTCTTCTTCAAACAATTAAGCCTTTTTGTCTCTCCGTTTTTTTTTTTTACAATTTCTTTCACATTTGTTTATACATTTACCCACTGGTTTTCCAGTTTTCTTTTTCCTAGCACAATCATTGTTCTTCTGTTCATGCAGAATTAATTATTTAGCTGCAGACAAGTATGATTGAAAATAGAAGCTGAATTGCTCTATTAGAGAATAAAAGAAATGACATTTAACTCATTCGCATGGCTTTGCCATCTTTTTACAAGATTTAAGCTTTCATAAGCCCAGAAATAGATAATAAAATGGTTCAAATCAGACAATATGTTAAAATATGTAACTGAAACCACATGATTCTGTCATTTTCACTCATCCAAAACTATGCCATAATAATAATGCAAGGGAATTTAAAACAACAGCCAAAAGTCATAATACATATATTTTTTTTCTATTGGTGGCAACTTGAGTATAAGAGAAGGGTCGGATTTTGAGGTTTTTTTAGATAAGAATAGGATTCGGATGTTGAGATTCAAACTTTTAAGTTCTGTTGTATGAATTAAAAGTTATGAATTTGGATGGTCCCCCGATTTGTATTTGCCATGAGATGTGGCTAAGTGGTTTAGTTAGCCCTCCATTTCTCCCGTGAGAAAGGAGAGTGTGGACTTATTCCAAAAACCTCATGTCAATTTTTTTACTGTGAAATCAAAAAAGCTCCATTGACAGTGAGAGAAGGAGAGGGGTGTGGGGTCCAGAGTTTCAGCCCCAAAGTTGATCTTGATATGCCACCAAAAATGAATTTGAAGCTAAACCCACCAATGACCAAACAAATCAATCTTTCATGGGGTTAAAATGCGTAAAAAAATAAATCTTTCACATTGCATATTCACCGCCAGGGATTTAAATAGTTGTCGTTACATAGTAATTTTGGCACCTTTCGAAATAACGATACATGCAATCGTTACAGAGTCAGAATTTAAGATGAGTGGTAAAACATAAATGTTTAAAAGTGAGCACAAATTCATATATAACTCAATTTTTTTTTAAAAAATTATATGTAAGAACAAAGATAAAAAATTGGGGTTGGAGAGCAATTGTCCTTCCTCACCCGAAGTAATTTTATCCTTGGCAATAACATTACGGTCCGACTCTCATCGCATTCGACTGCAACTGTGATCAGCGCGAGACGAATAAAAATAAGGTCACAACTGTGATTTAAATCCATGTTTACAACAAGAAACTGAAGAAGGAAAACAATAAAAATCTCCTTTTTGACAGCCACTTCTTAAACTTCAGCCAAAAGAAGACAATGAAAGCTTCTCTTTGATAAGGATAAAAATGAAAGCTTTTAGTTGATATTAACTCCCTAAGATGAACTGATAATAAAAACATAGTAAAAAAAGGAGAACCATTACAACTACTTTATTCTATACTTAACCTCTCTCTCTCTCCACTTCATCTGTTAACAGGTATATTTTTGCCCCACTTCACAATGATTCAACTCAATTTCTTTGTTTATCAATTGTCCTGAAGCTTCTGTTTTTTTCCTATTCTCTTTTCGTATCCATTAAAAACTACCATATTGTATGGCTATGTAAGCAAAGTTTCCATATTGGGAATTGGGCATTTATTTTAGTATTTTGCTGGTTATGCAACTCTCCCTTGTCTCTCACAGTTAAAACTGGTATAATTTTAATTATAGTCTAGTCTGTTTTCATTTTTAGGCACTTTCTGAGTTGATCATGGTTTCAATATTTCTGCTGATTCTAACTGTTTCTCACTTTATATTTCTTCTGTCATGGTAAGCATGGGAAAAAGCTTGGTGCTCCCTGGTTCTAAGGCAGTGAACAATTGAAAGGAGAGTTTAGCTCTGTGTGATTTTACAATGCCAGTTCCCCTTGCGCCGTATCCGACACCTCCAGCGCCTTACTCTCCTCCTGCAGCCAATGGTATCTTATTTTCTCTTCTCTACTGTTCTTCAACAGATTTATCTTGGAACAATGTGAATTCTCCTTAAGAAACTTTGGTTGGCTGAAATAGAGTTAAAGTCTCATTGTAACTACATATATGATGCAAAGAGAAAAAAGGGTCCAAACCATAAATATTACTTTCTGCGATAAAATTAGGAACAGCAAATCTAAATAGAATTTCTTGATATTTGGTTCAGGGGGTCTGCATCAATTTTGTTTTTGTCCCCTTTTTCTTTTTCTGATATTCATGTTGCAAAGGTATGGCTTCTAACAAGTCTAGTTTCAAACTCTAGTTTGGCTTCTAACAAGCTTGGTCTCGTCAACAAATTGGTCATGAATCTATCTTTATGCATCTACAAAAGTTACTGTGTTTCTACCTTGGTTCTACTCTCCATTGTCAACTGATCTAGTGGCCAAATCTATGTAACCAGGTGCTCAAAGCCAGCTTGTGTGTTCCGGTTGTCGAAATTTGTTGCTCTATCCTGTTGGAGCATCCTCTGCGTGCTGTGTTGTTTGCAATGCAGTAACAGCAGTGCCGCCTCCCAGTACATCATCTGCTATTTTCTTCATAACTTTCTTTGAAATCCTGAAACATCACATCGATTGAATCTTCCTTCTGGAAGGCCTATGTATAAAATGTAAGTCGAAATTCTGAAAATACAGGCACAGAAATAGCCCAGTTGGTCTGTGGAGGCTGCCATACCTTACTAATTTACATCCGTGGAGCAAAGAGTGTTCAATGTTCGTGTTGTCACACTGTCAATCTGGCCTTGGAAGGTATGCATAACAAATTATGATGTTTCAGAACTTCGATAATGTCCCCCAAGCATTATTGAGATACAAAGCCTTGTCAATTAAGCAACTATATTTGTTTTGGTGAAAGATTCAGATTTTCCTTCACTTTTCTGACAGCAAATCAGGTGGCACATGTAAATTGTGGGAACTGCAGGATGTTACTAATGTACCAGTATGGAGCAGGATCTGTAAAATGTGCAGTTTGCAATTTTGTGACACCAGTCGGGGTTAGTACATAATTCGTTCTCACTTATGAACTGTTAGATTTCTTTACGATTCACCTTCTTCTTACCAACCTTGAAGTACAAAATTTCATAAAAGAAAACGGTATTAACTAATCATATAATATGATTAAACAGTTCAATTTTACTTGCACTGCAAACAAAACATGGACAATACGCAATAAGAAATTTGCTTGCAAGATTTTATGTTCTAATCCCAGGTCTATACTGCATTCTAAAATCATTGCAGCAATAGATAAAGTACAAGAAAGACATCTGAGTTTTTCTTGCAAGTGTAATCATCTCAAGAAAAGTCATTGAAAGCTTATACTTGTTAATCTCGTCCGTTGGTATGTTCTCAGCTTGATATTTTGGGCCAATTTATTAGTTTCATCCCGAGCCCTTTTTTCGTGACTATTTCTTCCTGTAAAAGATTTCTTCTGTTTTGCAATGTGTTCACTGTTGTTTTGTGCCATTGACTGTTGCAGGATTCAGCAAGAGCTGCCGAACAGAAATTCAACAGCTAAGGTTACATTACACCCAAGTTGATTGTTAGAAACTACAACTTTGGTTTTGCACATTACAAATATCTTCCTCTGCGTTTGCGTCCCATCGACAAATGGAGGAAACTCCCTTTTCGCTCTGTATTGAGTTATTTTACCTTGCGTGACTTGCGAAATAAGCAGTTTTGGGTAGCTGGTTGGATGCATCATATAAGTAATTCCATCAGAGAAGGCCTGTAACAGTTTGAGCAATCGGTTATATTCCGAATTCTGATAAGATAAACTTCGGTTTCTTTTACTTTGCTATGAATATGAGTGGCAATAAATACAGGGCATAGAGTTCATCGCTGATACTTTCTTTTTCTGCAATTTTAATTGCCAAAGGTCTAAGTTCAGACAACTGTTTCATAGTCATTCACACAACATATATTGGCCCAAGAAAATTACACTGGGGACCATATAGATTTTTAAAGAAAATACTGAAGTGCATATTTTATAGAATCTAGTTTATTACATGGAAGATGATGCGAGATGAAGTCAATTACAACTTCTTTAAGAGTTCAGACTTAAACTGAATGAATTGCACATTAAGAGAAGAAAGAATTTTACTACTAGAAGTCTAAGACTTGCATAGTCGATATTAAACCGTCAGTGAGCACTGAATACAATCAGTTGGACCCGAACATGAAACACCTGTTCAATTATATCTTCAGATATCATAACAAGTACTTTTGCAAAAAAAAATGTTAACTTTTAATAGACATCATATATCTGGAACAGATATTCCAACACAATGTTTTTGCAGCTTGACATGCCAAGATGTTTAGGTTCTCAGAAACACCCTGATGATGTCCCTTTCAGATCTCATTGATCGAACTATAATATCCACGAGGTATATTCTCTAACTAAAAAAGTTGAGACACACACATTTCATTGGCCAAAGCTAATGTTATCTGCAGAAGCAAAAACACCCAACTTTGGGTCTACTGACCATGACTTTGTCTCAGCAGATTACGCCCCATCATACCGATGCCAGTGGTGAGGTTTACATAGACCTATCTTCATTTGGGTGGGGACTTAGAACAAGGACAGTTGAGGCTCTATATTTATTGGTAGATGGTCCATATGACTCAGGTATAACCCCACAGGACTTTCACCTTTCATTAAGGGAAGACAGGTTGTAAAGCTACATTAGCATTCTTGAAGGCACTTCTTTTCCAATCCTACTTTTAAGCTGATAATTGAAATACCAGAAAGTGAAACTCTGCAGTGTGAATTCCTACTAAAAGGCTTCATGTTTAATTCTTTCGACAACTTGAGCCTGTCGATAATGACTCAAGCCATTCCGTTTGTTCTGTAATATATTCTGCTTCAATTGTTAACTTCACTCATTATCCGTGTCCCTTTTGTTTCTGGTACCTAAAGAATAGCATAAAGAACTTAAAGGTTTCTATCCAAATTAATTGATATTCGCACCCGATTTTCGAGAGTCCCAGCTGTACTGCTGATTCCATTTAGATATTACCATCTATGTGATATTTCAGCCCCACAATCAAAATTAATCTTTCAAACTTCTCCATCAGGTGGTCCTTTATAAATCCTATCTCCTAAGGTACATGGCCCAAGTTTTTTACAGCAGGACCAATGTGTACATGAATTTAACTGTTTCTTTGACCTTATCAAATGTGCTTAGCTACATAATAGAGTCAGTTCCAATGGAACTGTATAGCTTTCTGCAATTCATACTCAGTTAAATAATTAACACTGCTGAGCCATTGAAAAAATTTATGGACAGCACTAACCTCGTTCTATTTGGAGTTTTCGTTCTTCGACATGTTTTGCCAAACTGATCAGAACAAGACAAGTCCATGCCAGTCTGAACAATAAAAGCTGGGACGAAGACAAGTAAAGAATTTCAATGCGTTTTGAAGAACTTTCACGAGATCATTCTGTATTTCCCCCCTCGTTTACTCTCCAACCACATCGGAGAGTTAACTGTTAAGCACACTGTTAACGATAGTGCCTTAAAGCTTATTGCATGGACATGATATTTTGATTATTAAATTTATTGTTACGATAAATTTGCATGTTTTTGTATCCTTGAATATTATTATTCTAAATATCCCTAATCAGTTATTATTGTGGGAACAATAATAAGATAAGATTAGTATGAAGTTTGATAGATATTCATAAAATGAATATGTGAATGAGATTCAAATCAAATTCATATATGTATTTGTTGAGAACAAATATTAGGATCGACTCGTCTTAAGATTAATACATAGATTAAAGTTATATATTAATCTTAAACAGTTGTGACATTGAATCCTTAGACCTGAAATTGCTACGCTTCTCAACATGATAACTATTATGTTTTGACATAGTCAAACATCGTTTTTAATCGGACGATTATAAAGGTTATGCTTGAACGTAATAAGGAATCATGCAGTGAGATGTGAGTAATTAAGATGAAATTTATCCCTCTTAACATAAGAGAGAAATCTTTGGGCCCCTCGATGATTGATACTGAAAAATGCATGGTCGTGCTCAAATGAATTGATAGAGATCAATGCCATTTGTTTAGTCAGTTCAATTGGGCATCGAGAAACTAAAGATAGAACGATATGAGGTTAACATTTTCCATGCCTTATATTCTATCAAGATATCGTGAGATAAAAGGATTATGACATAAACTGACTTAAGGTTTTCTCAGATTACGAGCTTTTCATTTAACTTGGGTAGTCATAATGTCTTGCTAGAGGCCACTTATGACTTGTAGAATAAAATGTGATTTTATCTACTACCAGCTTTAATTGAACCTATAGGGTCGCACACTAAGAACGGATAAAAATGGTTGTGGTTATTACTCTTAATAATAAATTTAAGATAATGCGATTATTTTAAATTATATTGAAAGAGATTATTTATTAGAATTTAAAGAAGTTAAATTCGTACTCTTGTGATAGAATATTTTATTTATTTTATTATTTTTCTGAAAATAATATTAAATAAATAATATTATTAAATAATTTCATCATCTAGATTGGATTGGATTTAAATTCCTTATTGGATAAGGAATATGTTATTTATTTATTTTAAATAAATAATATTATTAAATAAATCACATCATCTAGATTTTAGTTGAACTTGAATTCCTTATCAGATAAAGAAATTTATTTTATAATTTATTTAAAAGAGTTTTAATTAAATTATAATAAGTACCTTAATCAAGTCATATATATATATATATATATATATATATATGTATGCCAATGGGTTGGGTTAAGGGGTTTTTCGAAATAGCCACAAATACTAAAACTAGATTTTCGAAATCTTGATTGGAACTAGCATTCCGATAGCCGTTCGTCGTCCATTTGGGTGTGGATACTTGTAGAGGGCGGTCGTCTTTCAAAAAGGCAGCGCCTCAACTCATCCGGATTCCTGAATCAAAAATTAAGGTAATTCTTGATTTCCTCTTCGTATAACATTAATATGATTGCATGAGATCCTGGAAATTTTTCATATGATTTTTTTTCGATGCGTTTATATGCCTGATTAGATCAGTTAATTTCCTATAAACCCAACACACACGTACTCCATTACGATCAAGGAGGCAACATGTTTAGTAATTACTATTTGTATAAATATTCTAATCATGCAAGCCAGACAGACAAAGATACACAAAATTCAGTTGTTTGCGTACTAAAGTAGCATATATACAAGGACATTTAGAAATGACACAAGGCATCAAACTTGAATGAGGAACTGGAGGTCAGCAAAGTTTCAAGAAGCAGCATTCAACCATAACATGATTCATCAGCTCTGAGTACCCAGATAGTTTGTTGCAGAAATCAAACTATTTCTTGTGATAGAAGTTTAAACAAAAAATGCAAGGCTCAAAACAGATCATCTCAGTCTAAGTGGCTAACTACCTAGCAGACACTAGAATTTATACCCCAATGGTTAAGAGTCCAAGAAAGCAAATGAGACCCTAATGTCTAAAAACATGTCAGACATGAAGAAATTGACTTTACATGTGGAGAAATGTGATAACCAAACAGTATGGGCGGGTCTGGAAACTAGAAAGTAGAAAGAACCGATCGATTTTGAATGGACAGATCATTAACTTCCTGCCTGCCTGACCTTTTGGACGAAGGATAATAACCTGATATAAAATGGATCATTGTGTGTTTACAAGTGCTTGCAAACTTTATAGCTGGTAAGACTTTTTGGTTGTATAAAAAACTTGGAAATGGATTCTGCCTCCATCGTCGATTATGGATTTTGCGTGAAATTGGGAGGATTACATCCATGTCATTCAGTTCTAGTATTCAAATGTGTCTATCAATCTCCCACCAAACCTGATAACAATTTTATCATCACCTAGAAGGTGATGAACTATATGCTGAATAACCTAACAAAAAGCCAAGTTCATCACTGGAATCTCTTCAATCAGAAGCTTCACCATGCATCTGGACGTCCTTGCATTATTCCATCGTCCTTTTTTAAACATGACGAAGCACACTTTCAAGGGGGTAGCTAATGTACCAAGAATCATGTAGAGGCAATGTACGTACATAAAATTAAGTGCAATCATATGGCAAAGAAACTGCTGAAAATGCTAAATTGGCACCTGGAAAACATACATTGAAGAAGTTAATACAGGTAGGTTAAACAAGTCAAGACCACCAAGAGTCATTATCATAGTACTTTAGGGGGGAGGGGCAAAATTAAGACGATGACATAAAAGGAAAAGATAAAGAATCCGCAGCAGGCTTTACATGGTTTATGCTCATCTTTCACTTACAAAATGTAAGTAGCTTATTCATCACCCATGGCTAGCTCCAATGCATAGTCATCCCTTTCCTGCCAAAGTTCAACAAGTACAATTTTAAGAACTTTTCAAAGAGTTAGAGAATTAGGCATTAAATCCTGAAAGAGACAGTAGCTGTGCATCAGCTTAGCTCCTTTTCAGCTATCCTTTTGTCTTCTACTACTACTTGTTGCATATTAATATGTAAAAATTGTTCAGAAGTTGTGGGCTTATAATTGGTCCTCGAGCAAAATATCTTCCAAATTGAAGCCAATACACCTGCACATGCCAGAAAACCTCAAATTATTTTTGACACGTACAAATAAAGGGTTAAAGACACTCGAGAAATCCTATATGAGTTAGCAGTTCTCTTTATTTCTTGGAGATCAGATAAATGCGGATGAAGACAAATTCAAACGCCTCTATCACAAGATATTTGAGGCATTTGATGCGGCAATCCACCTTTGACGTGTTTGCAATGACTTCATTTGGTTATCATACAAAGAGCAGATAACAGTTCTCCTAAATAGATGGGGAGGGTTTTACACATTACCTCATCCTCATCTTGTGTTTCCACCTCGACATCAGAAGATGGAAACCCCACACAAAGAAGCGCATATTCCTGCATTTAAGCCCCCAAAATAAGAACAAAATAATATGCAGTACACTCGGAACACTAAATAAAACGAGAATGCAAGAAGTTTAACATGAGGTAGTATAATCTGTGTGTGTGTGTGTGTTTTCGATACATTTGGCGCTCATGATTGTTGGTTAGGAAGACCAATAATAAACTAAACTTGTTAAAAGAGGAGAAAGTTACTCGTTAATATAAGACTCAAATGGACATTAAAATGGTGGTGTGACATCAGTTCAGTTATGACCTACGAAATTTCAGTAAAATTTAACATCAATGTGAAGAAGATTATTTCCTAACTATGCTAGTATACTCTTAATCTGGTTAATCTAAACAATCAAGCCCATGTCATGAATATTCTTCAGTTTATGTTTACATTAATTGTGTGTGTACAACACAATTATTTATCTTTCAATACCTCGCCTATTGGTTAAATGACTATGATTCTTAAAGTTGCAATGACTTGATTTCAGAAGGTAAATATGATGACTAAGGCATGAAAAGATGATGAAACAGTATTGAAGGCTTGAATACAATGAAATAACATCGAAGTTTCGATTTGAAACTAAAAAGCCAAAAAAAGCAAAACAAGCAAATGAATTCATAACCCAGAAATCAGAAATATTAAAGCCATGCCTTTTCTTTCTGTTCAGCAGATATCCCAAGAGCTTCAGGCTGTCTTATTTGTCCAGACTTTACACGTACGGCACAGCTAGTACAACAACCTGCCATGTAAAGAAACTATTAATTAAACACAGTTTCACCCAATAAACAAAGATTAACATTCAAAACAGACTTAAAAGAAGCTAAACTCACTTATAACGATATAACCCCAAACTCGAATTATCGATATATGTGACAACTTTTTACTACACCAGAGCCTCTTCTCCGGTGTCCAGGGCTCTGCTCGGGCCGTCGCCCGTGAAGGAAAGTATGAGATCGCAGATGAGGGGTTGGTCTTGGACCTTGTCGCCGTTTTTGCTGGGTTTTCTCGACGGGGATCCGATTCTCGGCCTCCTCGTTCGATGGATGGCTCTTCCGTGAGCCTCTCTTTGCCCTCCTCTCGTCATTGCTACCTCAGATCTTGAAGCGAATGACGTTGTTGGAGTTTTCTTGCTGCATCGCCTACTCCTCGTTTATATCCCTCTGCGCTGCCAGAAATGTTCATGCAGGCCCAAGAACAACAGCTGGTTTGGTGTCCTCCTTTTTCCCCCGTCAGTTCTCTCTTCCCCCTCTTGCTAAGTGTGGGGCTTTGTTTCCTGCTTTTGTTTTTTCTTTCGCTTTTGCTTGCTTGTTGGTTTTCCCTCTATGTTGTTTCGTGTTTGCTGATGTTTTTTTGCTTGTGTTGCTTCTTCTTCCCCCTCTATTCACTTGTTTCCTCCCTGTATTTTCTTAGGTTTTAATGGATGCTAGATTTGTTTGTTCAAAAAAAAATCTTAATCGAATTTTAAAGAACAATATCGTGCCTGCATGCGAATAGAAGAGTGATATTTTGAGATTCAGCATTATGTAATGTAAGAATTGTGATCTAAATTCTTTGTAATCAAAGAATCTATCCTTATAAATAGATATTAGGAATTAGGGTTTTTGATAGAAAATCATAAATTAATTTTAATCTTTTTCTCCATCGTAGTAAAAGATTTCATCTTCTACCTGTGGTTTTTTCTTTTGAGTTTTTACATAAATTCTTGGTGTTATTTTTTTCTGCGTTTGCGCTTATTTACTTGTCTTTTCATTATCGTTCTAGTAGTATAACAAATTGGCATAAGAGCTTTTTACGTTACTTAGGATAATGACGATGATGAATTATGAAATTCTGTTACTAGATTGCAACGTCAGGTTTTCGCTATGGCAGATGAAAATTTGAGATGTACTTATTCAGATGGATTTAGATGATGCATTAGATTGGTTTGATAATATACCGAAAGAATGGCCAGATACAGAGAAACGCCGCAAAAATAGGAAAGCTGCTTTCCATATCCATTTGCACTTATCAAACAGTATTTAGCAGGAAGTTTACAAAGAGAAGACAACTGTCGACTTATGGACAAAACTGGAACAAATTTATATGAAGAAAACTTTAACCTGCAAGTTGCTCCTGAAGCAACGCCTATACTCTCACAAGTTAGTAGAAGGTTCGTGTCTTGACCACCTAACCAATTTCAAGAAGAACGTTTTAGATTTAAAAATGATGGAGGTAAAGTACAACGAGGAAGACTTATGTTTAATTTTATTTTGTTCATTATCCGTTTCATATTCGTTTGTTAGAAGCACCTTTTTACACAGCCGTGATACTCTTATTCTTGAAGAGGTATATGATTATTGTTCCAACAAAAAATTATTTTAAGGTGATTTAAAGTTGTGATCCAAATTCTTTTAAGATTTGGTTTAAAGTTAAAATCTTACTTTTTAGTAAATCTTGCTTACTTTTAATTAACTTGTTCTAACGAATAAATTGAAAGCCTAACAAATAAAAATGCAAGTCCTAAGTAATTGTTGTTCTATTCTAACTACAAAACAGATCAATCGTTTCTTTGGCATTTTTCTCAGGAACAAATGGAGTGAAACGCCGTACGTCAGGAACAACAAACTCGTGAACGACACCTTGTTTTCTGTCGCGGACGGTGACTTTATGAGCAGGAATTGAAGGGAAAGGATAACCGTCAGTGCTGGTAGCGCTCACCGGCGACTGGAGCTCTGACATAGTTTTGCGTCGGCATCTGAAGGAAAAAGCACCGCGTTTCGCAGATGAAAGTCGCGTTTGCCGGTAGAGGGAATTGTCATGACTCAAACAAAAATAGAATAAGAACAGGAGATTCAAGAGAAAGAAGCAGAAGAATGGAGATTTCAGAAAAGGATTTAAGAGGAAGAAGAAGAATGAGTATTTTCATTAATTCAGCGTTATCTCTATATGCAGAGGGCTCACCCCTTTTACCCTAACGGTACCAAAAGACAAGTGTCCTAACGTAATTACAGACTCCACGCACTGTTTCATTAAACGACCGTTAACAGTAAATAAAGAAAACAAACACTGACTAATGCAAAACTACAACGTTTCACTTCTTTTGCTAAAACATCCCAAGTCCTTACTTTCTTCACGTTTTCTTCTAAAGTCCTTAAATTTCCCTCCAGGGTCATGACAGGAAATGCGGGGAAGCACAAGGTCCATTGATACCGGTTTCAGAATCTATGCAGTTATTGGTCACGACGAGATAAAACGATTGAAAGGAAAGAGGGTTGGATATCCTAATTTCATTTGTACGCAAATTTTGTAAGAACTGTATTTTCCACCCTTGGATTTTATGTTATACAACTAAATAACTTTTATATCTAACTTTAACATCTATCTATGGGGTAATTGTACTAAAATTTACGGATTATGGTTTGCATTTAGAATTTAGGGTTAGAATTTATAGGTAAAAATTTAAATCCTTAACATGTTATCTTAAAACTTACACTTTAACCTCTAAATTTTAACCCTAAATTCTAACCACGTATCTTAAATTTTAAACCCCTAAACATAAACTTTTAAACTATAAAAACTAAACTGAATAGGGCATCCAATTTTTTTATGCAATTACCTAACTTTTTAATGGTACATTTAAGTAACAAAATTTTGTTCTGAATAAAGACTGCCGAAGTTTTGGATTAAGTAGTAATTGTTTTATATTATGGGGACCAATAATGTTCTGTTTAATTAAAGAACTAATATCAAACGGAGCAGAATCAGAAATAATGGTTTGAAAGTGAGACGTGTCAGTTAGCTTGGCGAGTTTATTAGCAACCATATTACATTCACGAGATCCAGTGAAAATCAATCATCCAAGCGCTTCTTCGGAACTTCGTAAATAATTTTTATCATAGAGAAGGGTTGTTATCAGCTGCATGAAAAACAATTTAGTTCAAGGATTAATGTTTTTTTATCAAATTAAAAATTTGTCAAATTCAAAGATTAAAATTTTTTTTATCTTTTTTAAAAATATATATATTTAAAATTGATCTACAAGATATATCTAAACTAAATTTACACTTTGAAATGGAACTGGCAGTTCCTTTTGAAATGGTAAGATCTTTGGCGCAAGAAGGGTTTGATCCATATCATCTATTCTTTTTAAGAATACCGCTTCTCCTACTCGTATCGAATAGAACATACTGAGACAAACCTTTTTCATGTAAAACCTGCTTGATTCAGATAGGGAGAATCGTAGAACCTATATTTAGGTCATTCAAACACACTTATACAGAACAACTTGGATCTTTGATGGAAGAGCCAACATTTTTTAAAGCCTAAACCAAAATCCTCTTACAAACCCTTTTCTACATGATTATACTGATACAGTCAAATGCAAGTTATTAGCAGAAGTTAGAACAATGAAAGGAAGAATTTATTTTTAAAAAAATGGTGACAGGTTTTTCTAATATACCCAACAATCATGCCCATTGTAGTCTTCCCTGGTACTCCACACACTGCTGGATTTTACCATCATGGGACATCACCTGAGTCTTCACCTTAGCTCGTCTCGTACTGTACTTCACTTCGAACTTCGGGTATGGCTTCTGCTCATTTTCTGCACCTAATGTTTCTGGTAAGACTTCATCAAGGAACTCATCTGCTACGTCTCCATCTTCATCTATCCTAAGACGCTTTGCATACCATTTCAGACCCTGAATTGTAAAGTCAAGACAAAAATATCAGCCACTTGAAACAGGCTTGATGAAGATATGCGATAAAATAAGTAGTTGTGGCAGGTTGAAACAACCAAAAGAGGGGGGAAATTTATTATTAGTGAAAGTAATGCTGAGAAGTGCCCAATGAATGAAACCAACAGCCTGAGATACAACTATCTCTTGGTACAGAACATCATGCCAATAAAAGCTACTGCAACTTCCACATGGACATTCATTTGCCTCAAGCTTATATGAAGTGCTCAATGGTAAATAATGGTATTCACTGTTAGAAACAGCACCAATTGCATTTTTCGGCCACCCTCTCCAGCTACTTCTTTACTTCACCCACTACGCATAAAACACTTCTAACCATGTCCAAAATGTGTCAGAATTTGATTGAAAGGTAGAGTAAAATACGATCAACTTGCAAAGGAAATATATAGCATCTTCATATTAACATGTCAGCATGTTTATTAGACACACAAATTCCTGTGGCATTGTCATGTTCTGCAAATTATGTTTCAAAAGGATAAGGTTAATGGATTCAAATAGACAAATCTTTAAGAGAAAACAAAGTTAGCCGCATATCTACTTGATAAGGGGAAACAGGTGGAAATCTGAAATCAACCACCAAAGATTCATCCCCAAGCAGGGAGAGATTTTGTAGAACGACTCCCATATTTATTGAACAATACGTCATCACAGGAATTTGAGGGAATGAAAAGACAGATGGGAAGTGTATATCTTTTCCTCTATTCATTTAGTAAATGAAGAAAAACAAAAGACACAGAAAGGATCAAAGTAATGAATCGATAGTAAAAACATAAGCTAACAGAAGTAATTTACTGTGTTTAAAAAGCATCAGAATGCATCTTCCCGAGCATCAAGCAGTCAAGTACATCAGGGTCTGATCTATCGTTCCATATTTTCCATGAACGTGAGAAACAACAATGTGGAGGACATTTGAGAATTGACTCGGAATAGCCTCCTTGAATGACTGTAACTCGAACAGCCTACTTGCCGGTTAAAACTCAACTCCATCATAACTTAAAACAGCAATCGTGCATGTCAATTGATCTCGTGACAGTAGATGTAACAAAAATTTGCAGCAGCAATGCCGGATGGAAGATTTGAAAACCAATTCTGAAGACTGCAGATGCTAGATAGCATCATACGACCCGGTGAAAATTTTGATCCTGCCTGATAATACCCTCTAGTACATAGGTCCTTTCTTCAAAGACATCAAAGATTCTAGTACAGTAAATCTTTAAACCATGCTAACCTCAAGCTCTTTATAGCCAAATTACACAGTTCAATGTCACTAATCCCTCACAAACATTAGTGATTCGAGCTATCTTTTCCAAACTGTTAATATTTAATACATTTTAAACACTGATTCCTAAATCCTACCTTAACAATCTCTTACTACCCAGAAGTCAACTGAAATGTAATTACTACCTTAACAATTAACATTTAACATCATAGCATTATAACAAGAACCCACAGCTTAAAATCTGGAAACTATGAAAAAAATAAACAAACATTAGAAAAGAAATTGGGATGGACCTGGACGCCGCCGTCACCGGAAGTGCAGGGGAGGAGGACAGGACCAGGCTGGGAACGATCGACGGCGACTTGAACAGGGACGCTAAAGCCTCTTCGAGGAAGGGCGGTTTCTTGAAAAACGGGGCGGTTACCGGGTGTTTTATTATCGCTATGATGGTCATTTTCTTGGTCTTTCACTTCGTGAACAGCATCTTCTCTGGCAAACCCGAAAATCCCCGCTATTCTTCTAAAGAAGCGCATAATCGATGATCAATTTGTTCGATTATTGAATCGATGAGCTAACCTGCGCAAATTGAAGATTCAGGAGAAGGAAAACAAAACGAAATCTATAGAATGTCGAAAGTGATGGTAAAGGGCTAAAGAGGGAGAGAGAAATGTTTTCTTTTTTATCAGAAAGAGCGTAAAACATAAAAATTTAGTAGCGAGCACCCTTGATTTAATGGAACCGGACAATGAGAGTCCTGCAGTTAGATAATTCCATGTCAGGTCAGATCCAATTCGGATTGAATTTATAGGTTAGAACAATATATTTTATGTTTGTTTAAATTTAGTTTGATTTAATAAAATTTATTAATTGACATAGTAATTAAGAATGTTTGTATTGTTTTTTCTTGTATGAATTTAAATTTTGTTATGAAAATTTAACACTTCTCTATTTAATTAAAAAAAATAGTTCGATCCAACTTAAAATATAAAATTTAAATAAAATTTGAGTTTGTTTATATTTATAAATGATTAACTAAGTTAATTTTCAGTTCATCCATATAATTATTTTATTTTTTAAATTTAATATATTTATATATTTTTTCATTAAATTTATTATTTTTACTCTTTTATACAAGGATAATTTAATACATACTTTTTAATGTTTATATATTATAAATTTAATTTGAGTTATATTTTGATACATAAACTGTGTAAAAATATTACACAATCATTTTTTAAAATTTAAATTTTAAATTATTAAACCTAAAATCTAAATCTTAAAATCTAACCCTAAATTCTAAATTATAAACCCTATAATCTAAACCCCTAAGCTCTAATCCCTAAATCTAACAAATTTGTGTAAATTTGAACAAACTTGTGTATCGATTTTTTTTCATTTAATTTTATGTGTTCTAAAGTATATAACATATGTAATAATACGAAACGATATATTATAAACTTATAAAATGTGTTGGCCTAGTTCAAATTGGAAATGTTGGAGTTCGAACCTAACTCATATTTTAAGCGAACTTTAAAATTTTGTCCAAATTTATCTTTTTGAATTTAATATTTTTGTCCAAACTCTTCCTAATTTCGGGTGGGTAGCCCAACCTAGGGATGACACTTTGACTCGAACCCGTCGGATCTCGACCCGATGGGAGGGTTTTTTTTTTAAAAAAATTAGATTCGGGTCGGGTTATTGAAAAAAATAAAGTTGGGTCGAGTTCAGGTTTATGGTGAAATTTCTTCGACCCGATATATTTATATATATATATTTATTATATTTTTATATATTATATTTAATATTTTTATTAATTTTTCTCAGGCCGGGTCGAATTTAGTCGGTTTTTTATTAAAGTATCGGGCTCGAGTTATATTTTTTATTATGTCGGGCCGGGTTAGAAATAGGATAAATTAAAATCGGGTAGGGTCGAGTGGTTTAAATTTTAGGTCAAGATAAGGTTGGCTAAAAACCCGACCCGCCCAGTTGTCATCCCTAGCCCGGCCCTGGACAAGGCTACATGTAGTCATGAATCGATGTATGCAATAACGGGTTAAAACAGATTCAAATTATGGGTTAAATTGATTACAACAGAGGCATCAATTTTCACAATTAATTTATCCACATTAATATTTTTGTCCAAACTCTTACTGGTTCACAATTTATTTAATGGTTCCCAAAAAAATAAATAATATTGAAACATTTCTTATAAATATCCATTCAATCCGGCCGAAAGCTTTTCCATGTCAATCTTTATGACCATAGAACATTTTGGAAGAATTAGAGTAGGAAGGGCATCAAGTCACAAAGCGATCATTGGACTATAAGGACGGAATCAAAATTAAAGATCGAAGATAAAACATAAATATTAAAAAAAATAAAAAATAAATTTACAGTTTATCACAAAAAAATTAAAAAATTGTCTATATAAATGAAAGATGAAAAAATTATTTGTGGGTGGAGGCATGACTCATGATCCCCTCTCAACATATACATATTTTTGTTAATCGACCAGACCGCCTTCACAATTTCAATATTTTTAATGGGAGTGGTTAGTTGTTGGAACATGTTTAAGCTCATATGAGTGTCTCGGGGAGAAAAGATCCTAAAAATATTGGTTGATAATTATTGAAAATAATGAAAATTTTAAAACTTTGAGACATTATTTATTGATAAAATTAGAGGTTTGAATTATAAAATTGTGGTTTTATATTATATTCCACGAGACTTTTGAAACAATATATAATATGCTCAAAATGGTATAGTGAAGAATGAGAAATTAATGCAAATGTTGTTGAACAAAATTGTGGTGCACACGAAGTGGGTAACGTGAAATGTCTAGACCAACCAGGTCTAAATGGACCTACCGAATTTTAGCACAGTTAAATTATTATTCTCAAAAAAGTTTTGTCTCTTGATGAACAATTGTATGTCTTGGTAAACCGATTCATTGCTTTTGGTTTAATATTGTATTTTTTTTCATTCATCGTGTCTGTTCACCTATATCTATTAACTTTTCAACAAAACTCTTCATGAATCGGTTTAATTTCTTCATCCATTTCATCTACCCTATATAAAGCGAAGTTGGGAGACTTTCAAAGCACATATTCAAAAATATCAAACATAAAAAAGAACTCATATTTTTTTTGTAATAGAGAAATGTAAGATTGTGTTCGATTGACCATTGATGTTGTGTTACTGCTGTGATCATTTGTTGTTGTATCATGTGAGACATACGTCCAACGTTACTCAATGCGCCGAGGAGAGGTTGAATCTGTCTTAAGAAAATTTTTCATACAAACTTCAACAAATTCTTCTTTGAATTTCAATTCTATCAGACAATATAGTATTATGTTTACATTTCTGTTTGATTTATTTTCTGTTCCTTATCAGAGGTTCAGGTTCTAAACCAGTCTTCTAAACTCATGAATTCTTTTTTATTGGGGTAATTTTTTGTATTTTAAGACTAAAATGAAAATAATTAAAATTAGACGGACTAAAATAAAAATCTTAAACCAAATGTGTGTTTTCCCCTTTTATTTAAAAGATGTGTTTCCCCTAATTATTGAAACATTTTTTTTCGTTGTATGGATTAAAATGAAATAAAATTAAATGAGAGAGACTAAAGCATAAATTTTTAGAAATTATTTTAAGGTATATTGGTATTACGAGTATCGTGCAGAATTTTGAAAGACCATAATTTTATACTTGTGTGTCTGATTGAGGTGATTTTCTTTAAACCACAGTTTTTTGAGATTCACACGCCGATAAGGAGACAGAGTCGCTTTGTCGCTGTTTTCAAACCTGGAAAACATCATTTCAACCTTCAATTTTGGATTTTTTTTCCAGGTTTTATCGAAAATTTCAACTTTGACTTCGATATTTTTTTCAAGTTGTCAGGCTTAAAATTTTGATTTCTCTATACATATATATATATATATAATTATTCATTAAGATTCTATATGCGTACTTTCACTACATTTTGAAAATTTCCATTTTGGTCTTTGTAATTTTAATTTCCTTTTGATTGAGCCCATGTAATTATATCGTATGACCAAAATAAAATATTTCAAAATACAATAAGATTACACAGATTCATAATGTAGTATAATTAAACAGTTATAGTAAATTTGTGACATTTTAATAAAAATTTTATTTTCGTCCCTCTATTTTAATTCTTTTCATTTTAACCTAAAATAAAAAAATAAACTTTAGTAGCTAACGGTTATGGACGACTCACTCACTTGATAAAAAAAAAGACGACTCTTTCTTAGTACTGTAAAAAATATAAATTCCCCAAATATTTTTTGGTATGGATCATTTTCTGTTTTAAAATATGACAAATTATATAAATTATCATTGAACTTTATTCTTAAACTTATTTTGGTCACTGAAGTTTCAAAACATTCAATTTATTCAACGAAGTTTAGACATTGAACGTTTTTTGTCACTAAAATTTAGACATTTAACGTTTTTTGTAACTCTTAAATCCCAAACGGCCGTAGACTATAGTCATTCTGTCCCGAATTTCACTAATCACTTTGTCTCGGCCCCTGAGTCTGAATTCGACCTTCATTTTACTGGAAAGTGTTATGGAGTTCACGAATCGGTCAAAAACTTTTTGGTTTCTCTCTCGTTGATCTCCCTATTCCGCTATCAGATAAAATCTGTTTCTCAGTATGTTGCTTCTCTCGTGCCGATGAAGTTTTTCACCGTTCGGATCTTGGAGAAGTGCCTTCATTCACCGGTAAATGAGTGTCTTTTATAAACCGCCCCTCCTCGACCAAAAAACATTCAATGTTTAAACTTCAGTGAGTAAATTGAATGTCTTGAAACTTTAATGACCGAAATAGATTTGAGAATAAAATTTAGTGGTATTTACATAATTTCCCCTTTAAAATAATGACATTTTTCCTAAATAAACCGTCATTTATAAACTGTCAAAATTAGTGCAAAATTTGAAGCAACTCCCAACTCCCTGCCCCACGAAAATAAAGTGCAGTTTACAAGCCCTAGTTGGAGGATTACATGTACAACAACACATGTTAATGGCACACACATCTTCCTCATATCCTTCAAACTCCGCCTTAATCAACTCCAATCCAAAGCCTAACCCTCACCCTTCTTTCCCCTTCAACTCTCTAGCTTCTCCGGTGCCGCTTCACCGTCAGCAGCAACAGAGCCAACCTCAACACCATCCTAAGCCCTTGGATTCTGTGAATTCCGCGGCCTTTGTTGAGTCCCCGCAGTTTAGGTACAACACGGAGCCGGCGGTGAAGAAGAAGCGAGGTAGGCCTAGAAAGTATGCTCCTGACGGTAACATTCCACTTTTACAACTGGCACCAACCACTCCGACTGCTTCCAACTCGGCGAATCATGGCGACTGCGATTCTGTCGGTTTAGGGAGTAATGGTGGTGTTGCTGATGGTGCTGTATCTGAACCTCCGGCCAAAAAGAACCGTGGAAGGCCACCGGGTTCTAGCAAAAAGCAAATGGATGCTTTAGGTAACTGATAGTTGTCTTGAAAAAGTTTAGTGTTTTTGCTTATTGTGTAATATGTTTTTTTTTTTGTGTAAGTTTTGTGTCTTTGGTTGTTTTACGAGCAGGTGGAGTTGGAGGAGTAGGGTTTACCCCTCATGTGATTACCGTAGAAGCCGGCGAGGTGAGTTTCTTTACAAGTTATATATGAAAATCAGAGATATTATTCTTGGTCTTGACTGATCTATATTTGGGAATGATTAAAGTTTCTTTGATTGTAATTCAATTGTTTAATCATGTATTTTGTGTTAGTACCATCAGAAAGACTATTTTCAAAATTCAAACCCTTCATAATACTACTCTAGAATTATGTTTGTGGAAAATGATTAAATAAAAACAGCTTATCCTACAATTCCTAGTTGGAGCTTAATGAAGTGATTTTGCTTAGCTCGAACCATATATTTGCACGCTGCAAATGCTGAATTGGGGCAATGTAAATTGAGCACAGGCATGTGTGGAAGTAACTTGAGTCCTGAAATGTGAACTTTTTTTTTTTCTTTTTAGTTGTTGTCAAGGGGCAAGTAGTCATTGATTGTTCATGGATGGCCTCTTCCGGTCAATAACTTGAGGCAAAATGCATATTCTTATCCATAAAGTGCCTTAATGCATGGACTTTTCAATTGCAGGACATGGCATCAAAGATTATGGCTTTCTCACAGCAAGGACCACGGGCTGTCTGTATTCTCTCAGCAAGTGGTGCCATCTCTAATGTTACACGCCGCCAATCTGCAATGTCTGGTGGCACGGTAACATACGAGGTACTTTAAAATCAACATATGGGATCCATCAGATAAACTAAACTTAAGCTTCAACGAGATGCATCTGCACAGCACCTTAGGTTAGATAGGAATAGGATTGCTTCCATGTTCCCGAGGCTGCTGGAGTATAAACTTTATTTTTACTTTCCTTTCAACAGGGAAAAAAAAAATGTTTCCTTTCTATTTTATGTGTGCATGCTTGCATAATGTTCACAAATTTCAGATGGTGTCTTCCTCACTACGAATTAATTCTATATGTTTTATATTTGATTTTTAAAAGAATTTTTAATGTATTATAAGTTTCTTGTTTCATGTTAGTATCCCAGTCCAATCAAAAAGAATTGAACACATTGATGTATTAATTTTATGTTAATATAGATAGGGGATAGTGCTATCCATCTCTTGCATCATTTTAGCTTTAGTGAGGTTCAGTGTCAAAAAGACCGAGTAATTGTTGATTGTGTTACCTGCATTATGTGAAGGTTTTGAAGTAAACACTTATGGTTCAAATTTGATCAGTGAAACAATGGAATGATAGTCTGCTTTTGGAAGGAACCAAATTTAACCTATGTTGCAGCAACTCGTTTTTGCTTAAAGTATCTTTGATACCTGTGTTTGACACATATCTGGACAAAAGTACTAAGATGTCACACTCTAAGGACCCATTAAATAATCTTTGGAGAACACTTCCAAAAAAAATTGAATATACCCGTGTTGGACATTTATCCGTGTCCGTCTTGAGTTTGAATCCAAGTAACATAGAATTTAACCCAAAGACTGACTAGGTATTTTTTCTAACCTATCTTCTCAAATAAAGGATTATTTTCTTGTTCCTATTGCAGTTGATTTTCCTTTATCGTTTATACACAATATAAATTATGGCAATGTTTTTTAAAATTGCAGGGCCGCTTTGAAATTATTTCTTTATCAGGTTCTTTCTTGTTTTCTGAAAATAACGGTAGTCGCAGCAGGAGTGGTGGTTTAAGTGTCTCCTTGGCTGGATCTGATGGTAGAATATTAGGTGGTGGAGTTGCAGGGATGCTACGGGCAGCATCACCAGTTCAGGTATCTCTCTGTTACTAATTTGTGTGTGTTGAAAATTTTGCTATATGCACATCTCAAAATCCTGAAGTTGTTTGGGATTGAGGCTTGATCGAATTGAGATTCTTGCATCTCTGATACCATACTTGGTGGAAGCATCTGGGCATATTGTCTGGTTATGACAAAGGTGATTCTTGGTTTATGACTGCTTTCTTTCTACTGTCAGGTCATTGTTGGCAGCTTTATTGCTGGTGGATTTCGGATGCTTTTAAAACAGGACCTTCATCCGTACTAACATCGAGCATGCTCAATTTCGGAGCTCCAGGGGTGACAGACAGCCCTCATTCGCAAGGTGGCTCAAGCAAGTCATCTGACGAGAATGGTGGTAGCCCTCTTAATGGAGGGTCTGGCTTCTACGACAATTCCACTCTGTCAATCCATAATAACAATATGCAAATGTACCAACATTGGACTGACCACAATCAACAATGAAGATGCTTCTGAATTAAAAACAGTAGAGCACATCGGGGCTTTGACTCGGTGATTGTTCTGGGCATAACAGTTCCAAATGCTAACATATGCATTCAAGAATAGAAATGGTAGAGAATCATTTTCATGGTAGATCAAGTTATCTGTTCTTTTTTGTGGAGTAGTTTTCAAGTTATCTCTTCACCTTGCTGGAAAAATGGCTGCTGTTGTTAGGCTTCGGATGTAGAACTCATGTTAAGAATATTGATATTGTAGTCCTCCATACTGGAAACCATATCGACCTACCTCTGTCTTCGGATAATGTATTTTTCTTATAGGAAAGTGCTCATCGTCAACGCCGTTTCGGGAGCCATGATTAGACGATGTATTGCTTTCGAATTATTTGTTAATGACAGATGTAGGCTCTGCTGAAACAGCCTGTTTAATTTCAAGTATTTCTGAATTGCAGCACATTTGTTTGTTTCAACTTTCAAATCGTCAATTTCAACATGCAAATTACACAAAACCGCGTCAGAAACCGAGTTGCATGCCACTCGGTTTTGTTGGGCGGCTCCTAACACAAAATCTCAAATCTTTCCGGTCTTACAAACACATCGTTTTATTGGAAAAAAAGAACAAAAAAGTCTCATTGCATATAAAATTTCACCTAAATTCTGTAATTAAAGGCCGGTGGATGTTCGATGAAATGCCGCAGTCGCATTTACTTGACGTTATTAGCTTTGTATGTTTTGTGAAGGAAAATACGTAATGCATAAATTTCAACGTATCTTACATATTATTATTACAATAACTTCGATGGCAACGCCTTACGCGGGCCTTACACGTTGATGTCGGTAAGATATTGGTGAAAGTTCCTATCATGTCCCTCTAGTATGGGGACTATGGGGACTATGTGAGTTGAGTCCGTTTACTATTTTTTAATAGTCTTAACGTGATTATAAATTATAAAATTATTAACTTTATTAAATGGTAGTTAACATTTAAATGTTAATTTCGTAAAAAGAAATTAATCTTATATGATTTTTTTATTAACGTAGTGATTAAATTGATATAATCCCTATAATAGAGAGGCTTGATAGGCATTTTCAGCGTAAGATATTAGATAATTGTATTTCATTCACGCGTCTTCATGTTTCGACGTTTTGCACCAAAGTCGGTGCCACCTGCCAACTAAAAACCAAACATCATTTTCAATGAATTAACTTCTTTGTAAACAGTGTGATTACCATAAGATTGCAGTGTTTTCGTGTCTTCCAATTTGAACAAAAAAGAAAGCAACTTTAAACCTAAGCAAAGTAGGTATACGGTTCTTGATGTACGGATACAGTACGGTACCAATCGAATATGTTATAAAATATTAAATACAAAATTAAAAATACTATATTTTTTTATAATATTTTCGATTGGTGTCATGCGACAATATCGATATTTATAGATACTCTTTGCGATTACCAAAAGGGAAATGAACACGCGCCTGTGATTATTCCAACTCCTAGTCCTACCCCAACGGCTGTTTTGGCCAGCAAATGCTTTGGTTATAAATACACTCTTTCTCTCTCTCTAGCCGTTGCTTGGCCTTATCCAATAATACCAAGAACTCGTCACTTTCACTCTAAAATCCAATTAAAGCACCCACTTTCACATTCATATAAATACTCCGTTTCCCTCAACTCATTCACATAGTTTCAGATTTGTTCATGGATTGCTTGGTGTTGCCCGTTTGTTTATTGCGAAAACGCAGAATGAGATCACGGCTAGGTTACCGGCCTCTAAAGAGCGAGGAGGCACAAGTAAAGGTGGTGGTCGGGAAAGAGAGACGGGAGTTTCTGGTCGACCCTTTTGTGTTAGACGAGATTCCGTTCCGGGTTTTGATTGAAACGATGAACAAAGGGTGTGGTGGCGGTGGTGGAGTAATTGATGGAGAAAAAGTGATATTCGTGGACGTGGATGCTATCTTGTTTGAGCACATGCTTTGGTTGATGAACAATGATTCTTCTTCTCTGTTTCAGCTGAATCTCGAGGAGATTATAAACTTCTATGCTCAAGATTATTAAAACTCCAGTTTTGTTTTTAGCTTATATATAATGGAAACACAGAAAAACAGAAGCAATACAAAGTTCTCTGGTTGTTTTTGACAATTATTATAATTCTTAATTTAGCCTGCAAATTCATGATGTTGAAGGAAATTGCAGCTCAGCTCAATGACTTTTTTTTATCAGCCCACCAAAACTCCAAAGTATTGCATTTGTACAGTTTCATAGCAACTTGCACATCTATCGGCCCAAAATGGGCGCTTGAAACCTTAACCGAAATCCAAGATTACAAAGAGGCAAATTTCCATGAAAATCCAGCTGCAAACAGGAGCCTGGTTTGGGTTTGTAATGACAAGACCAGAAACTACGATGACACTCAAATCATTAAACTTACTATATTATTAAATTTGATGTTTTTAGTATGTAAAGTAAGTACTTTATTCAAATCAAATCGAATATTTCGGTTAATCAATTAATTATTAATTTAATTTAATTGATATGGTTTAAAATTAAAAATTAAGCGATCTGAATTTATCGGTTAACGTAAATAATTTATTAATAGTTAACAAAATTAAACTTTACATACCCTTAATAGTTAGAATCCATTTACACAACATAAAATTTTTAAGTCTTACGCTTTTTGCATTGTTAGATGAGTGTGAAGATTATCTTATTCTTTTTTCCTGTAAAATTTTTCTCATTTCTGACCCTTCATTTTAACCATTAATTTTCACTCATCATCTATCCCCAACCTTCACACATAGAATCTCTTCCCTCTTTTTTTCATTTCTTTGGTTGATTGATTTCAGAGCAGCATCAATTTCCTTCTAACTCAGCATCTCTTCATTCCCCATCAAACCACAGTACCAATAAATCTCTCACAGATTCTCATCCTTCCTCAATTTACTCGTTTTCCGTCTCTAAAGAAAAATTATTAGATAAATCTGATTCACCACGTCATCCGTGATCTCAGCCAATAAGGTCTATCTATGTAAAAAAAAAAAAACTTTCAAATAATTACTCATTCTCTTTTTTACATGTAAAAAAGAGGTGAAAATTTACTTTGAGTAAAAATGACATGGATGAACCTTATTGGCTGAGATCACAGATTATGTGGTAAGCCGGGTCCATTTAGTCATTTTTCCTAATCGGGTGGTTTTAATAGTTTTTTAATGAAATTTCTATGTTTTAAAAGATGTCTTAATTATGCTTATATTGTCACATCTTATATGAGTTCGAATTTCGATATTAAAATATAATATTTTTATATTTAATAAAAAAGGCTTAATTAAATTATTATTTTTTTATAAAAAGGCTTAATTTAATTATTGGAAGGGACTCAAAGATAGCTTTAACATGGATTAGTAACAAAGAAGATTGGTCATAGAAATACTAGAATTACTTGTTTGATATTGACTAATATATTAATGATATAGGCGTTATCGTTTTTGTTTATAAAATTGATTGCATTTTTACGGATTTGGGCCTACGAAACCAAAACAGATTTATTTCTTCATTGTTTATGGATAACAGTTTTGTCCATTGTTATTTCTATAGGTTGGACAAATTTAAGTCAATAATAAAGCCAAAATTGGGAGAATAATCCAAATAAAATTTAATATTTGAAATACAGAGGATGTTGGGGATATTTAGGGATATACGGTATTTTCTACAGTGGCGGGGCAGGACGCCATCTGGGTCTTTTTTATAAATTTTTTTAACCTTAAGTGTTCACGTGCATGATAGATTTGAAAAAAAATATTAAACAAAGGGAGGTGGCGTCTTTAGAGAAAAATATTTAAAAATAGAGGACGTGGTGACGTCTTCCCCTTGTTCGGTAGAAAATGTCGTATATCCCCAAATATCCTTCAATATTTTTTATATTTTAAATATTAATCCCTAAACACCTTATATATCCAATAAGCCCAATAATAACACTCTTTTAAGATTATTCACAAAAATAACGTTCAGTTGTGCTACATAAGACAAAATCTGATAGTCGAACTTTTAAGAAAGCACGTTCTGTAAGCCGTGCCTTCTGAAGGCATGTCATGTAAAACACATTTTGAAAAACATAATGTCTTTAATGTAAAGGATGAAAATGAAAAAAAAGAAAGAATAAACTTATAGAAGCCAAATTAAAAATTTAGCTCCAAGGTCTAAAGATGAATAAAATGAACAAAATAAAATGGACAAAGCTTGATTGCAAATATTATTGGTGTTAGTTTATATAAATATAATTGAAGTGTTAGCATTTGTTTCTTATCGATATGAGATTTATGAGTAAAAAAATAAATATCATATGAAAAAATTAAAGAGAAACTATTTAGTTCATAAATCTCACATTGATGAAAAGCACAAATTAACACTCCAACTGTGCCTATATAAATTAATGCAAATACTATATTACAATTCATGGAGCTAAGTTTTAAATTTAGTTCTTGTAAGTTTTTTTTTTTTCTTTTCATTTTCACACTTCAATGCATTAAAGGCATTATGTTTTTTAAGAGACGAATTTGACATAACATACTTTCGGAAGGTGTGACTGACTTATGTTGTATAAATGGGTGCTATTTTATAAATAATTTAGAAAATGTATTTTTATTAAAAAATCTTAGAAAGGGTAATATTGGAGTAAATATGCCTTAATGGTTCCTGAGAATTCGTACTTAAAAAAATCAATGTGATCTTTAAATATATTTTACACCCAATGTGATCCTCAAACTTAAAAATAAGACTTAGATATACATTTGGTACTTATACTAGGTTTATTATCTTCTAAGTTGGTACTTAGAATTTTTTTGTCTCCAAGTTGGTACCTGAACTAGGCATCTTCTCCCAAGTTGGTACCAAAACTTATACATTCTATCAATTTGATCATGTTCGAAACAATTCAATAAAACTAACAATTTATATTTAAAAAGCAGATCAATTTATGTTATGTTTTTCTCCTAAATTATTTGCTTTCAAACAGAAATGTTATATTACTTTCATGGTATAATAAAAGTTTAACAATAACTTATTGTTGCTTTATGGTAGAATGTAGTTATCTAACTGTTGCTTTGATCCGATAAACTCGTTTGGTTTGACAGTATCTAAAAAATAGCTAAATTGATAAAAAAATTTAAATATGAAAGGTTAAATTTATTGAATTGTTTCGAATTGGGATTAAATTGATAGAATATATAAGTTTTAGGGACTAAAACTATTAATAAAAGAAGTGTTAACACTGGAAATTTAATTCTATCCGCTAATTTGGTACTCTTATTAACAATGTTAACTTTTGATGACGTGACAACACAATATTGTACCACGTATCAATGTTGATGTCATCATGTGTATTTAAAAAACTTTAAAATATGTATAAAAAATATTAAAAGTACCGAAACAATAGATGGAATTAAAGTTCATATATCAACTTGAGGACAAAAATTATTTAGATATCAACTTGATAGAAGATGTCTAATTCATATATCAACTTTAAAATAAAAAATCTTTAGGTACCAACTTAGAGTTTAGTTCATATATCAAATGTATATTTAAATTTAAGAAAAACATTGTTAAAAAAATTAAGAAAAACATAGTGATCCAAATGGAATCACTAAAAAAAATATTTTGGGCATATTCCATAACTAAAGCCCTCTTTAGTACCAAAAAGAGAGAAGAAACTAAGCACAATGGGAATGTAGAGAATAAATTCAGTCATGTTATTTCTTAATGAAAAGACTGTAATATTCAAAGGAATCGGATAAACAATACCAAAAAGCTTTTAATTAAACCCTAGCTATTTGCTAATTTCTCTTGCTGATATCTATGAGACATAACTTGTTCATCAAGTGTATATAAATCCACAAAAGCTGGAGATACCAACCAAACAATATCCAAAGGCTATAAAACAAGAAAGAAGTAAATCAAACGACAAGATTATTTAGAAAACAACATGTGTAAGAAATCGTATAGAATACCAGACACACAGCACAACATCTTAACATCCTTAGCCACCTCAAATGGGCATCTAAAATTAATTGTAAAAAAACAATAGTACTGGAATCTGAGTAGATTGCCACAAAACAGTATTGCTGCAAGCTGATCAATGTATATGTCATGTCTCTTGGTCAACTTTATATTATATATAACATATTGGATCAGTATACCCTAGATAATTAGATGTTCACCTGAGCTTATTAAATCACAAAATTCTTCTATGGATGAGGATTGGAGTTGAAGAACAAGAACATAAGGGTTACTAGTTATGTTTATATATGTGCTTTGGTTTAATTTCATGAAAGAAAAATGACAAGTTTATATCTGCTGGGTTTATAGGAGATTAAAAAAGGACAGGGGGAAAACCCTAGTTAATTCTGTCACTGATAACTTCCAACATAAGTTAATACACCATCAAACTGTTTGCTTACAGAGAAAAGAAAGTTTCTTCCAGCGTGAACATGAAGAACTATTTTTAGAAATCAAAGTTTCCAAAAATCCTAAAACAGTTAAAAACAAAGATTAACATCAACTTAAGAAGAAGAAGAAGAAGAAGCAAATTTCTCAAAAGGGAGGTCTAACGCCACCTGAGTTTCCTGGCCAGTCTTCAACCGGTAACTGGACATGATTAGGCTGCATATTGACCGGCAAATTGAAGAAAGGCAAACCACCAGCGCCGGCTCCCGTATCAGAAAACATATTGTTATTATCCCCACCTCCGCCGCTTTGCAGCTGTAGCTGGTCATCCTCTTCCAAGGGCAGTCTTTCATAGGCGGCGTTTGTAAACGATGCAGCTATAACAATAACAGGTCCTGCCGTCATCAGTTCCCCGACCACGCTTCCTCCGACAACCTGCCCTTGTCCGCCTGCCAAAAAGATGGTCAAACTGGTGGCACCGGGAGGAGCTGGAGGTGGCAAAAAAGAACCCGAAAGTGATAATATTTCAAATCTGCCTTGAAGGTTAACTACGGCTCCAGCTGCAGCTGGTTGCCGGATGCTCACGTTGGTCACCGTACCACTCCCACTCAATATACAGACTCCCCTTTTCCTTCTCCGAGCGTAGCTGGCAATACAGCCGAACACATCACAGCCGTTCCCGACTTCAAGAATGTGAGCCCGAAGCGTGTTTGCACTCTCCCGTGTGATGATGACGGGAGGCTTTGGTTTGTTCTTGGAACCGGGAGGACGACCTCGTGGCCTACAGGCCACGAGGTCGTCCAAATTCGCTGCGTTGACTAAGTCGAGGCCCTGGGGAGGACCATCGTCTTGGTGATAAACGCCGCTACCGACATGGTTACTTGAAGCTCCTTGGTCTTCTGGTTCGGGTCGGTGTTGGAGGTGAAGGTCCGGTCTTTGAAGCTGATGAGCATAGCGAGAAGCACTACCTAAATCAAGACCGGCCATCCTAGTACCAAAACACAACAGAAAAAAAGGAAAAACAAAGGATCAAAAGTAACAAGAAATAAAATAAAATTTTGGGTTTAGATTAAACAGTTTGTCTATGGTACGTTTTGTTTATTTTAAGGGAACAGATTAATATAAACACAAATAGAAAGGGTTGATTAAGAAAATAAAAATGATTTCAATAGCAATAGGAAGGAAGGGGAGAAGCTAAAGCAAAGGGGAAGAAGAAGAAGAAAATGTAAAAAAGGACGCAGACAATTTCTCACCCCAATAGATGAATTGTATTATACACATAAAATAATGCTACTAATTGGTTTTTAAATTTTTAATGGTGTTTTCATTCTACTTTTGAGAAGAGAAAGCTGGTGGATGCCAACCACTTATTCGGGTGTCGTTTCAAATACTGCATACAATTGTTTATTAGAAAAATATTTCGTAAATAATTTACGAATAAGAACAATATTATGATCAAATATTAGGAAAGACAAATGATATAAATTAAAATAATTATGTATATTCATTCATGTTTACAAATATATACTTGCATAACTATGAGCTTGATTTTAGTGCAGAAGGCTGTATCATAATCCAACCTAATTATCGTGATTCATAAGTTGAAATTATCTTCTTCAACTATCCATAAAATTATAAGATTTTATGATCTATAAATACATTTTTCAGATATTTGAATTTATATCCTTTATACAAAAATACACTTTATAAAATATATTTTTGTTGATCTTCTAGTTCAATAGCTAGTACACTCCTTTATATATATATGCGGGAAGATGGGAATGCTTCCTATGTTAGTGTGATTTAATTTTTTTTTTGTTGGCCTCTCGGTTTCTCAAAATTTGTCATGATTAATTTGGACCGACTCGCGTAACACATTTAATTTTGGTATGTTAGTCTCATAGCGAGAATTTTATGCATACATAAGGTTTCGAATTCAAAATCTACTTAAGTAATATCAAGTTGCTTATCAATTGGGCCATCTCGTTGGTTAATGTTATTGTGATTTAATGATAAAACATTTGAACATAAGACCCTAAAGGGAGAAAACGGGGATTGCGTGGGTAGGGTTAGATGATAGATATCTTTGGCTTTGGTCACGGTGTTTTGGACTTTAGTTTCCCATTAAGAAAAAACCTCAACTGTGGTTAGTACCGCACAAAATTGGCCAACAGAAAGACTCTGATAATGAAGAAATTAGAGGTACAAATAGTTGTATTTAAAAACAAAAAGTACAAATAGAAGTTAGTCTAGTAGAATGAGACTTTAGATAAGATTAGGAGTTTGAATTTTGATATTATGAATGGAGAAAACTGTGTTGGGAGTGTCGCCCCCATATTAAGTCTATACAAAACTCAATACGGTTTAGTCGACCGATTAATCAGATACCAGTGGTTAAACTAAAAAAATAACTTTGATAGCATGAGTGAGCGTTCGATCAAGTCGAGTCAAAAAATTTTTAGTTATTCGAGTTGACGCGTCATATTTTACAACTCAAACTTTATTTGAATTTTTTTCGATTTGAGTTTAAGAAATTCGAGTCGAGTTGAGTTTTCGAGTTCCTATAAAAATTTAATTGTAATTATTTATCATGTTATAGTACGGTTTGATTCCAATCTAAATCATTTTCTCTAATCATATAAGATATGCATATATATATTTCTTCATATTTTTTTTATATGTTGCAGCATTTTTTTATATTTTTATATATCGGTATATATATAATAAAAAATTGAGGGACTCTTCTCAAACTTAAAAATAAATCCATTAATTACTAAAAATTTTGAGTTATTCGAGTTTCTATTTTACAACTCAAACTTTATTTGAATTTTTTTTCGAGTCGAGTTTATAAAATTTCGAGTCGAGTCAAAACGAGTCGAGTATTTTCGCCTTGAGTTATTCGATTTTTTCGAGTCGAGTTTTGCTCACCCTTATTTGATAGGGAGGTTTTTAATGAGGCTCACAACTAGGTCTAGGGTCTGTATAATTTTATTTTCAATTAATAAAATTATATTTGCCGAGCAGAAAAAAACTTTGACAGATATGATAATCTCTCATTAATAAATTAAAAAATAAACTATAACACAACTTTAGATGTTTTCTTATTTTAGTCATTGAACTATAAAAATTTTAATTTTATTATAAATTTATAGAAATGATTTTTTTGTTATTAAATCATTAAATAACTAACGATTGATGATATGGTTGTTGTCTACCCTTTTTGCAAAAATTGTCAACTCTTTCGATCGTCGTCGCTGTCGGTTGCCATTTGTGACAAGAAAAAAACCCAAAACATTCACATTTCACTCACATTTCACTCACATTTCTTTTTTTTTTGAATTGATTTTTCACAAAAATCACTTACAATGGATGAAAAATCATATAAAAATTTTGACCTTGTAATGCTCTAATGGAATGCTAATAAGACGTCTTATTGTTTTGTTAGACTAGCCTTATCTTAAATAAATTGTTGTAATTAAGAATTATTTTTATAATATTTTTTTATTAAAATATAGTTATTATATTTTCATGTCGGAATTTGAATTCATACAACATTAGATAATATGAGCATCTTTAGCCACTAAACTAATTAGTGGATCTCAATATTTTAATTTCGATTAATGATGATAATCCTTTCAAAATATCGATTTTTCATAAAATATTATTTATAAATGAATTAGATAACTTACTGGCTTAAAAATAACAATCGTTTAAAATTTGAATTACTATAATTATATATACATCAAATGAAATCAATGTTTAAAAAGAAAGTTTATTTAAATCTGATGTCAACATTGGATTCCCGACCACGTGTTCAACAACTAATTTATAATGTATAATAAAATAACTACAAACAAATTTATTAAATGCAATATATATTAAATAACTAGGCAATAGATAAGCTGGATCCGTCATTGATTGATTAATTAATTAATTCAGTATAAGTTGTCAATAAATAAACTGTATTTGACGTTTAGAGATTAGCAATTTTAAACACAACATATATAACAAGACACTATTTAAGTTTTTTTTTTTGATAGAAGCAGTTAATTTTATTAAACGAGAAAATATTTAAAATTATAATAAATGTACATAATTTAGACATTTTCTTAAGACTAATTATTTTAGATCATACAATGACCATAAAAAAGTTAAAAAAAAATTTGGACACGATTTAAGTTTGGTGTATCCTTCTCCTTTTGTACGTATAATATATGATTTATGGAGAGAGAAAAAACATGGATGATTTACGATTTAATAATTTATAGTTTGTACTGAATTTAGAAAAAATGGGTTTCAGATTGAATCAAACCAGGTCAGATTCGAGTTCGGGTTATATTGTGTTAAGTCAATGGTTTGACAAGAGTTGTGTCGATTTCAGGTTGACTTGGATCAAAGTCAAGCACGGATTGATTTCAACTCAGACTGGATTCAGAATAGGTACTCAATATCAGGTTCGGGTCAAAATGATTTGGGTCCGAGTCAGTTAATTATCGAGTTCACATGGACTCTAGTTCGGGTTATTTCAAGTATCGAGTCAAGTGCATATCGGGTCACGTCAATTTCAAATCAAATTCAAGTCAGGCAAGTTTCACTCCTCTCAAGTCATAATTCTCACAAGTCACAAGTGTATATTAAAACTTCGTTTGCTTCCTTAAAATAATCATAACTCTCTCAAGTCGCAAGTATATATTAAAGTAGCTAAACCAATTTAGAACACAAGGAATATAGGAAGTTATATTTTCATGAAGAAAACAATTATTAAGTGAAAAAGTAGTGAACGTGACAATTAATTTCTTAGGATTCTTGAAATAAATTCAAGAAAATTTAGTAATCAATATCTTGTAGTAATAATGAAGTGAAAATGTTGGATTTTTCGATTACAAAGAATATTTACTAAAACTTGAACAAAAATACATTAATTCAATTAGTCAATCACTTTAAGTCAATTAATTACAAGCATTGTCAATTAACAAATAGTATCAATAACATGTAGTGTCAATAGCAAGTGGGGGTCCATTAACATGTCGGGTTAACAACAGGTCGGGACAATTAATAGGTCAGGTTAACAAGTCGAGTCAATTACAGATTGGGTAAAGTCGAATCTTAGGTTGTTTCACGTCGGGTTATATCGGGTATTTACCAGGTTAATATTTGGGTTTGGGCTCAGGTCTGGTGCATGTCGAGTTTGGTTATCACATTATCGAGTTCAATTCGGGTTCGAATCGTTCTCAGGTCAAGTTTAAATTAAAAATAACCGGGTCCAACTCACATTCAGATCAACATTAGATTGGACTCAGGTCGAGTTCGAGTCATCACTACCTCTGTTCACAACCAGATAAGACTCGAGTCGGGTTTCCAGTTCAGACTAAAATAAAATTTTAGTAGTTAGGTGACTAAAATAAAAATATGATAATAATTGAGTGACTAAATTTGTAATTTATCCTATAACAAAATATTACGAGTCATATAAAGTCAATGGACATTATTATTAAATTATATAACACATTTATGGGTAAACCATTTTTTTTTGTTATTTTGTAATGTTGACATTGGTATTTGTTCATATAATAGATTATAACTCGTTTTTTTTATTAAACAGAGAGGTTTTACATTCATAGTTATAGTGAGATTGGAACCCATATAAAATGAGACAATATGAGTATTCTTAGCTACTAGACCAATCAGTGAATTTCACCTTGTTTTTTGTTTTAATAATATTTTATATATTTATATAGTAATCAATAATATTGTTCGTTTATATAATTATATTACATCAATTAAAATTTAGAACTAAAAATGATTTTATTTCCATACGTGTGAGAAACATGTGATTAAGTCAATAAACTATCGAAAGAATTTAATGATAGAGTTTGGAAGAACTTTTAATTTTTTTTAAAAAAATTAAAAGTTTAAACTAAAATTTTAAAAAGTTTGAAGGGTTTAATTTATATTTTTCCAAAAAATAGGGTCTAATAAAAATAATAATTTTGAGAAGTTTAGTGAGAACTTTTAAAAATTTCAGGGAATGTGTTTAATTAAAAATATTTAAAAATTATAAAACTTAATGTAGATCTTTTAAAATTTTGAAGAGATAAAATTAAATTTAAAAAAATGAGTGGGTTTTCAATTGTGCATTGGAGTTGGATGGAGTTGATGAACCGGTTACAAGGTGTTGGCAAGGGCAAGTCACTATTATTCTTCGATTAGCCTGGTGTGGTTTAACTATTACAGTTGGCAGGAAAGGAATGGTAGAATGCATGGGAGGAAAGCACGTCGGGCTGCTGCTGTTTTCCCCCCCCACAAATTCAGCTTGATGTTAGGCTAAGGTTTGCTGTTAACAGTAATGGGAGCTGTAATTTGCTTTTGATTCTTTAGATTGTTGTTTGGTTTTGTTGATAGGTGGTGTTGTATTGGTTGATTTGTAATGAGGTTTCTTTGTATGAATAAAAAATTTATTTGTCCAGAAAAACATATTAATTTTCTAAAATTAACACTTAAGAAAATAAAAGACTCATCATACATGTATGTTGCCTTCTTTGCTTGGCTCATGCTTGTACTTATTTTAACATTGGTCTTCAACATGTGTATTGAGTGTGATTCATCTTTTTTGACAAGATTCGTATAATTTCTCCCTTGGTTAGTGTTGTTTTTTATCTTTCGGTGCGCACTTTAAGTACCATGTAAGACAAAGACACGTCTTACCAGACACAGTTTTGAACATTCTTTGTAGAAGACGCGTATAGGTGACTGGATGCACATTTGTCCTATGTGACACTAAAATAATATTATTTTCGTAAATAATTTTTTCATGTGTCATTTTGTTAAATAACTAAAAATAATGTTTTTTAAGTAAAAAAATAAACAAACAAAACAAACACAAGCCTAGCTACATTGTCAAAGAACTCAAAGTTAAACAACACACAATGTTAAAATAAGTTTTTAATATTTGTCACCTTTTTAATTGTGACTTTTTAATTTTTCTTTAACAATTAAAACCTTAAAGTTTAAAATTTTCAAATAATAAATTTGTTTTGTGCATTTTTAGATAAAAGTAATTTATATAAAAATATAATAATAATATAAACACGATATGAATGTGTAAAATATAATCAGACATATAGTTCCTCTATCAATTATCGTGAATTTTATAAGCTTGTAATAAACACGTTTACAGAATGCCCAATTTAACTTTCATGTCGGTTAAAAAAAACACATTGTCTTGTTTCGATGATTGGAGTGTAATTTGATTTGATTCGATTATTCATATATAATATTATAATCATCTGGTAAAAACATTATAATTAAGTTTTAGTAGTAATATCTGCGGTGGGGATTTTTCTGTCAACTTAGAATATTTGTTTTGGTTATCTTTTTTATTTTTCAAGGTCTTGCTCTGACTAATTCGATGTGACATGTATGATATACTTATTTTGATGGGTAAATCTCTCAACGAGAATTTTCTATATACACAAAATATCGAACTCGAAACTTATTTAAGTGATAACAAATTATTTACCACTTAAATCACCCATCGGTTGCCAACTTGGAACATTAATTTGACTTATTGTTACAAATGAAAGATCATATTTGGTGTGGTGTAGAAAGTCATGAACTTTTGTCTTTCAAATGGAAGATTTTCGTGTCGTTTTGTTGGAAAATTAATGATTTACTCACCTGCTAAACCTCAAATTTTCATTAATAACATAAAATTAATTAACCTGATGAGATTAAATAGTTGAAAAAGAAAAGTAATAGTATTTGATTTTGATGTGCAAAAGTTATTTCCATTGGTGAAGCACAGACACACATATCCTCGGACAATCATACCTGTCTTAATAATATTTATGAGCACTACGTTTGAGACGTGGTTGTTAACTGTAGATTGAAATTTGAAAGTAGTATATCTTATATTCCAACTTATGGAAAATCAATTTTTTCATTATATAATCTTAAGGGTATGTTTTTAAAATCATTAAATATAAGTCAATTCAATTCTCGAAACAAAACATCTCTCTTCCTCCCTTAAATAGAAACTATTAAAAAAAGCATTACATATAATTTAATACGATTATATATGTATTATATATTTGATTAAGCATCATATGTTTACCTTTAGGATGTGACATTCTCTCTCACTTAATCTCGTAACGTTTTCGTCATGAGTCATCCGTTTTCGTGATGGATCACTATTACGGTTGTTCACCCTGCCTGTCGCACTTTTGGGGCACTCGACCTGAAATCAGTCAATCAAGGGGTGATTCCGATACCACTTGCCACGGGACCATTAATGTTTAATAGGATGTGTAATGCCACCACTTTTATATCTTAAGACTTCTTATTTCTTTTTTGATGTTGGATTAATGTTTCTCCTCTCTTTAAGAAGTGATACTACGAAAATGCTAATTAAATGAGTTTTACACCATGCAAGTAGATCCCATCCCTATATGGGGTTAGGATCCACTTACATGGTGTAAAATGCAATTAGTTTTACACTAATACATGGTCATTGGATGAGTGGAATGGATGGATGAGATTAAACACTCATGCCATTGGATGAGTGGAATGGATGGATGAGATGAAAAGTTGAAAATAAGGATATTTTTAAGGTGGAAAAAATATGAGTGCTTAATCTCATCCATCCATTCTACTCATCCAATGGCCATGGATTAGTATGTAAGTAAATCTCATCCTATATGTTTAAGATGGCAAAATCTGACGGAGTTAGATATTTGAACTTATTTGTATCTTTTCTATAATACAAGGGACTAATTTGATCTACTCTCTATAATACAGGGGCCTCCCAGGTACATTCACCAATTTCTTGTATAGTGGCTAAGTTAATTACGTTCACAAAAAAGCTGGCAAAAATAATATTAGTTAACGACTTCTTTTATCCGAGAAGTAGACTTTTGTTTGCAAAAAAAGAAGAAGAAGACTTTGTTATATTTTTCATCTATATAAGAATAAATAATTAAACAAAATCGAGCAAGCACTTTGATCTGTTGGTCAAACTGCTCATTTTTGTTCTCTTATTTTCCTTAGATCATGAGTTTTAGACCCACCAGGAGCACCCACTTCTTTCCCTTAGAGTCTCCCATTTCCTTCCCCTAAATGTAGGATTAGAATTAGGCTTTGTCAAAAAAAAAAAAAAACAAAACCAACAATTTAAAATCATAATAAATTCTGTCACCCTTATGGACTTTGTATAGAAAAACTATTTAATGGAATATATATATATATATATATGAAATTTATTAAACAACAATAATAATAAAGTGATAAGAAGTTGATTGCACAAATAGAAAGAAATATAATGAGGGAATTTGAAAGGTTTTATTAATGCTTTATCTTAAAGGATTTATATCCAATATACTGGACGGTGGAAACTTTTAGTTTCTACAAACGCATTAATTTTAAGGTTTATGGACTCAGTTTAAGGTGCAGGGTTTAGTTGTAGGAGTTTAGAATTATGGGGTAATGGTTTGAATTTAGGGGCTAGTGTTAGGATTTAGGATTTAGATGTTAGGGTTTAGGTTTTATGATAATATGTTAAGGATTTATGTTTTAACCTATAAATCCTAAATTCTAACCCTAAACCCTAAATTCTATTCACAGCCACTAAATTCTAAACTATTGAACCTTAACCCCTAACCCTACACCCTAAACTAAGTCCCTAAACCCTAAAACTAAGTAGCTTGTGAAAATTAAAAGTTTCTACTGCCGGTGTATCAAATAATTATCCTATCTTAAAAAATATTATTTAAAATTAATTACGTAATAAAGTATTTATAATAATTAGTTATTAACGTATAAAATAAATATATTATATTTATGGGTAAAACTTTGATACACTATAAAAACCCAAATCCTAAATTTCTAACCCTAACCCTAAAGAACTAAACCACACACTCTAAACCCTAAAACCTAAATTCTAAACCATACAAACTAAACCCCTAAACCTTAAGCACTAAACTAAAACCCTAATCCCTAAAACTAAAAGGCACGTGTAAACTAAAGTTTACATGACCTGTGTATCAAAGTTTTTTCCTATATTTATTATAAATATACTAAAAATTTATTGAGAGATTTAGTAAAAATAATGTTTTTAGGACTATAGTGAGTAAAAAACAAAAAATTGAAAAGAACATTAATGATGATCCGTAAATTAAATTTAAAGGTGTTTTTGATATTTATACATAGCTTAAGAAGTTTGATTAAAGATGGTAAAACAATCGATTGGTTTAGTGGGATGTGATACTAAATCTTTTAAGTAAGGTTAAAGGTCGAATCTAGACGTTGTGAATAAAACAAATTGGGTTGAAAATGTCACCTTATAACTGCTTTTATGGTACTCAATTCGAATTAGTCAATTAATGAACTGGATATCGACAGTTAAAAAATGGTAAAACGTTGAGAATTTGTGAGTAGGAAAAAAATCAATTGACTATTTCAAATAATGGAAGAACGTTAGATTAATTCATTTGAATCTTCCAAGTAAAGTTCAGACAATAATTTGAAGGAAAAACAATAATAAATCGTGTTTCAAAACAATAATGAAAAAGTTAAGCATATCTTTTGGGTAATATCAATTAAAACATCCACATCAACCAATTAAACCGAGTCTTCGGACATGGAACAAGCAATTAACTTTCCCTAATTTTCATTTGCTTAAATCCGAGGACCCACTTACAGTTGTTTTCTTTTTATTAATCAACTTGATTAATTTAATAATCTCGCGACCACAAGAACCTTGCAACCACTAATTGTCCTCCTTATCTTAATTTTAATATGTTAATATTTTTTCTTTAACCCTAAAATATGATTATTCCTTTATAAGAATAAAATATGTTGAAACATTTTTGTGTATCATATTTTTTTAATTCAAAAATAATAAAGTGTTAATTAAAAATTGAATTAGGAATTATTATTTTAATACAATTTTATTATTTTTGAATTAAAAAATTAAAAAGTAGTTGTGTCAACATATTTCATTCTAAAAAGGGATAATGACGCTTTAGGTTCTCATGACTTCAAAAATTATTAAAATAATTAATGATACATATCAATACATATAATTAGTACATGAACTCATCATATTATTGATTGTCTTAAAAGAATTGATTAGGAAAGATTGGGATAACTAGAAAGCCAAAAGCCTAATCCACGAAAAATTATTAGATGGGTCTGGCTCACCACGTCATCTATGGTCCTATGCAATAATAATTTTCCATATTATTTTTTTCCAAAGTGAATCTTCCCTTCTTTCCTACATGTCATTAAATAAATGAATCTCATTGGATGAAACCATAGATGACGTGGTGAGCCGGGACCATGTAATAATTTCTCCTAATCCACGGATAATGTAATTTTTTCTTTTATCCCCTATAAGATGAGCACGCACTACAATAAAAGCAATAGATTTTTTTCACGGAAACCGATAGTTATATTGACTTATGAGTTATATTTTGATATGAGAAAATATTTTATGTATTGGTAGTGAAAATTTTGTTTATTATGAACGGGTCTAATTTAGGGTTTAGAGGATTATTTTGAGTTTATGAGTTTAAAATTTAGGGTTAAGAATTTAGTTTTATGTTTTCAAAGTAAAATTAAACATGTGTGTGGAGTATATTTTTACTGCCAGTGCACAGAATAATAACCCTTTTGATATACAAGCTGTGTAAAAATAATTTTCACAATTTTTTGTATTTAAACTATCAGATCTAAATTTCTAACTATAAAATTGTAAATCTAAATCCTAAATATTGAAATCTAAATCCTAAATAAGGGATAGAACTATGATCAAATATTTAAAGGGCTAAGGGCCAATTAAGTATTTAAATTTAAAAATTGAGAGAGACAAAGACCTTATTTAATTGATACTTAAATTAAAAATGACCTAAGGCGCCGTTATACCAAAAAATGGGATGAGCAATAACCCCTCCTACTCCAAGAGTGGCTGTCTATATCCTAACCACTAAACTTTAAACTTTAAAATAAATAGATTAGTATAAACTAAAATTTAAGCGATATGTGTATTAAATAATTTTCTTTAATTTATTTATCAGATAATCTTCATCAATGAAAAATCTTTATTTTCAAATATACATTAATTAAATAAACATATTTTATATAAAAATGATTGTTTAACAACCTTACGAAAGAAATTAAAATTGGCACACATTAATAGAAATAATCTAAATTCAAACTCACTGATCATATATTTACACAATGGCTACACATTTTACTTTTTTCATGAAGTGGAAATAAATAATTAAGAACAACATAACACATTAGATTATTAGTAATTACAAATTTGAGGTCAAATACTAAACTATAGGTCAAATTTGAGGTTCGAACAATAACTTCAAACGCTGATCAAATGCACCATGTTTTTATTAAATAGAGGTATTATATTCTCATGCCGGAACTCGAATCTTTACAAGATGTGATAAGATAAATATCCTTAACCACTAAGCCAGTTAATGGATCTCTGATCAGATACAGCTTTAATAAATCTGTTAAACCATTCAATTGTTAACCATATCTGCTGTATAGCTTTCCAGGGACGAGAAAACTCATCACCATCCTTTTGAAAAATGTTCCGCTAAAGCCATCTTGTAAAACAACATACATATATTACAAAATCAATGGGAGTTTTTTTGGTTGCCCTCGCGGTTCTATAAGGCTTCGTCCTGACTAATCTGAACCGACCCGCGTCGCACATCTGATTTTTGAGGGTGAGTCTCCCAGCGAGAATTTTCTGTATACACAAGGTCTCGAACTCAAGACCTGCTTAAGCGATATCAAACTGCTTACCACTTGGATCATCTCGTTGATAAATCAATGGTTTTTAATACATTCCTTTTTAACTTGCAAAACGACCCTACACTTGAAAAAAGAAACCCTATTTGCATAAACAAACACATTAACACAAATATTCCATGTTGTTAATTAAAATGCTAATCAATCAAAAGGGAAAAGGTTAAAAGAAAAAAGAAAATATAATGGGATGGATCATGAGGGAGCCTCGTGGATGATTAAAGTTTCATTGTCGTTTTATTACCGTTCTGGATGGAGTGGGGACTGATGAGAGGTTTCTTTATCTTCTCAAATCTCGAGTTACATTTAAAATAACCCTAATTATCACACCAGTTTAATTATCATAAAATAAGAAGGAAAAGCCCTAATTCATTTTTAAGAAACCTTCCCTTTTTATCGATAAACGTTTAGTGGATAACTTACCTGCGCCCTGTCAACTTGTTGAGAGGAAAAGTTTTGTTAGGGTCCTAACTTAGAGACACAAAAGATGCTGTTGCAGTTGGGGGGTTAGAACTTAGAATAGAGAAATAAAATACATGAACCAGACATTGGGGACTTCACATGATCGACACAGCAGCTTTTGTTTCAAAGCAATGTTTGGTAATTCAATGCATGCTTTTCCCTATAATGCAGGATATGCTTAGGGCTGTAAACGAGCCGAGTCGAGCTTGAGTATCGTTAAGCTCGACTCGAACTCGAAAGGCTCAAGGCTAAGCTCGGTTCAGCTTAAAAGCTCGCTAGCTTAAAATTATCAAGCTCGAGTTCGACTCGAAAGCTCGCGAGCTCAAAGTTATCAAGCTTGAACTCGAACTCGAAAACAAAAATTGGAGCTAGAACTCGAACTAAACCCTAATTTGCTAACCCTTATTCCCCAAAAACCTATCAGCCATTGTTAGCCTAAACTAACCATAAATCTCAAATCATATTCTAAACCCTGAATTAACCCCAAAACCCAAAATTAAATCCTAATTAACTAATATAATATATTATATTTTCGAGTAGCTCGCAAGCTTTTCGAGTTAGGTATCCAGTAGCTCGTCTCGGCTCATTAAGAACCAGTGTCAAGTTCGAATCGAGTTCAATCGAATCGAACTTTGACATAGTCAAATTTGAGTAACTTGTGATTTGTCTCGTCTCATTTACCGCCCTAGATAACACTTCATTCAACATTCATTTCTGAATCATAATTATGAACATGACTGGGTATTATATGCTACATGTAAAAGCCTGAGGCTGAACCTTTAGATTAAAGGAGGATGGTGGTGGTGCATAAAAAGTCGTCACTGAAAGTTTGGCATGTGAGCTCCTTGAGCACGTTTTATGGAAGGGGCCCGAACATCAATGCGTCCCCACGTGGCTTTTAAGGTTTCGGGGTTTCCCCAGTTCCAGGCTCCCACGTGACACGGTTTCAGCAGGCAGGCAGCCTTTGTATAGTTGAGATCCGTTGGGGGCTTTGCCATTGGCCTATTGGTTCAAGGTTTTCTACTTGCTGTTCATATTCTGAACCCTGATTTACCACATTTTACTGATAGTAAATAGAACCGGCAAACTTATCAGAGTCCCAAGCCGATTTTCTCGATTTGAAATCTGATATCGACTCGAACAAAATGATCCTAAACTCGAAATAAATCAAACTGAATCGAAACCGATCAAAATTTTAGTTGAACTAAAATGAATCTGAACCGATTTATAACCGAATCGAAATAAACCCGAAAAAAATAAGAGATTAAAAGAAATAAAGAAAGATAGGATGTGAATTGTCGCACTGTTGGGATGAACAGTCAATTGCAAGTGGCCAAGAGGGAGTGAATTGGTAATTAAAATTTTGGTAGAGCTAATTGCAAAATCAATAAAAGATGACAGAAGAGATTTAGAGTGGTTCAACCTTCTTAATAAGGTTTACATCCACTACCTTAGCTATCCACACAAAGGATTTCTCAAATCCACTAGATTTGCTTTCCTTTTGAGGCTTAAAGAGATAACCTTACATCTCCCTTACGGTTTATACCCAAAACCTTAAGAACATTCTTAAAGAAAGAATTGCAAATTTAGCAAACTAAGAAAATCTCACAAGACAATTTGTTTGCACAATAAAGATTCACTAAAACCCCACACACTTGAATAAAATGATTACAATGAAAGAACACTCAAGTGATTTTACAAGATTTGACAAATTGAGCTCAAATATGGTTGGATATGTGCTTGAAAGCTTTAGACTTGTTGAATAGTTGTTGAAAAAGCTTTGGAGACTTGATTTTATACCCTTTCATTGATTTTGAGCCGTTTGGGTAGTTGGGATATTGATTATAGCCATTGAGCTGCATTTTTCCCGCAATAAATGATGTCTGGCAATATTGGATATCGGTACACGAGAGCTCGTATCGGTACCTGCCATAAGAAGAAAGAGTCGTTGCAACAAAGGAGTACCGGTACGTGACAAGCCGTATCGGTACGGAGTGAATATTTTACAAGGGTATCGATACAGGCCGTATCGTATCTATACTTGTTTTGCTCACTAGAATTCTTGGAACATTTGGTTAAAAGACCCTATTGATACGCCTGTAGGTGTATTAACATGTGTAACTGATTTTCAAAAATTATGGTTCCAATAAACTGACAAGACAACGATCAAATAATTAAATGAAAATTTTTGAAAATCTTTAACCCCGTATTGGTATGTCATTGGCCGTATCGATACTCAAAGTCAATTTGGTTTACAGTTTCAAAATAGCGTACCGATACACCATAGGCCGTATCGGTACCCTTTAGCCAATATGCACAAAAATGGTTTCTTGTAGCGAACTGCCGTATCGATACTCAAACACCAAAGTGGCTATTTTGAGTACCAAAACATTTAGAAAAGGTTGGGGATTTAAAGTTTTACGTAGAAAATATTAAGTTTGAAAGCCTGTCATTTTAGTGAGTGTAGACCTTGGTTAGAAAGTCAAACCACTCTAAAATCGATGTAAATGTTAGCCTTTTAACCTGTAAAAAGGAAGAATTCATTGTTAGCGAATTGGGAAATCCTTAGTGTGGATGATAAGGTAGTGAGTGCAGACATTGGTTAGAAAGTCGAACTACTCTAAAATCGATCATGTCAAAATGTCTATCTTTTTTCAGTTTTTGTTTTCCCAAATTCAAAGAAACATCTACACCATTTATCTGTGCTAATTTTGGTTGAAGACATTGAGCCTTTCAATTGGTATCAGAGCTGAACTCAAATCGACGGTCTAACAATCTTTGAGGAGATCTTAGGAGTGCTCGATCTATTTCTACATTCAACCGACCTTGAAGACCTATCTTCTTCAACATCAAGCTCAATGATTCATGGTGAACCATCAATCCTCCTCTCAATTGCAAAGGTGACATGCTCACACATTAAAGATGTGTAACCTCTAAGCTTAATTTCTATGATTATATGATTACTTATTTTTAATGATTTTTTGAATGTTCATGCATATTTTTATTGTTAAATTTTTTTATAAAAGCATGACATCGAAAGAGGTTTTATGCATAAGTATGTTTAACATACTCATTCTTAATTTTTACATAAACTCTAAAAAGACTTGGATTAATTGAATTTCATGAGATTTTAAACTTTTTCATCATATGTTGAAATTCAATAATTTTCTTAAGTGTCAAAGTATTTTGAGCTAAAATTTAAAATGGAATACATATATTAAGGGGAGCTTTTGTTTTCAAAAGATTTTAAAAAGTCTTACTCTCCATTGTTATTTTGTATCAACAGTTGGTATTTTTTATCGATTGGTTTCAAACTTTCAACATTTGGTGTCTTAAGCTTAAATGTTATTTCAAACTTTGTTTTAATCATTTTTGATATAACAAAAAGGGAGAAAGATGTGTTTGAAAAATTCAATTACAAAAATAAAAGGGGGGAGCTTAAATATTTTTTCAAAATACTCTTTTTCAAAATTTATTTTTCTAAGGAGGAGTATTTTCAAAAACAAATTTTCAAGTGATTCGTTATATCAAAATGGGAGAGATTGTTGAGATATTTATTTTGATATAACTCAATGAAAAATATTTTTGGACTTAAACGTAATTGCAAAAATAGTTTTAAGTCCCTAACGGCTAGTTTTTCATAAGGGCTAGTTTTCATCCCCAACGGCTATAAACGACTAGTTTTTCATTCCACACTATAAATACAAGCCAAGGATACTTGAAGAATGAGATGATGGACACCCAAGCTTAAAGATCAAGCGATTAGAGTTTTTCATTGTTTATTTTTGTAATCTCTTATAAAATCTTTTGTCCAATCCCAGTGAGCCAAAATGTGTAAACACCCACCTAGAAAGGTAATTAGTTTACATTGTCAAGACCTCATTGTTGAGGGATAGGTTCTATTTGATTCTTATAAAAACTAGGGAGATGGTTCTATCTTAGCTTGTGAAAAGATAGGGATGTAAAGGTTAGCCCTTTAGCCTATAAAAAGGAAGAATTCATTGTTAGTGAATTGGGAAATCCTTAGTGTGGATGCTAAGATAGTGGATGTAGACATTGATTAGAAGGTTGAATCACTCTAAAATCGATCGTGTCAAAATGTCCATCTTTTTCGGTTTTTGTTTTCCCAAATTCAAAGAAACCTCTACATCTTTTATCGGCGCTAATTTCGGTTGAAGACATAGAACCTTTCATTAACTAATTTTACCAAATACTTTTATACAATCAGCTAATACAATCCGCTAGCTAAATCAGCTAATGCAATCAACTACTGTTATCAACTATCCGCAAATTGTCAAACATGGCCTAAATCAATAAATCAATATAATTAAGAGAATATAATAATGGGTAAATGGAGAAGAATAGATAAAATAAAAGAAAGCATGTTGTATTTTAATTCATTGGAGCCAAAAGAGTCCATATATAAGCAGCCTCCTTTTTGAGGAGCGGAAAGCATATGAATTATGAAAATACAAGCTGGGTACATGAAAACAAAGTTTGACAAAGGGTTGGATATAACAACGATCCATTGATTTAGTGGGATGAGACACTAGATTTTTTAAGTAAGATTATGGTTTGAGTTATGACTTTATGAATGAAACAAATTAAATTCACAAGGTTATTCTATTAATAGACCTTTGCAGTACTTGATCTGAATTAATCAACCAATAAATTAAATATTGATTACCGATAGTTATAAAAAAAAATAAAATGTTGGATAAACATGTTATACTCTTAGAGAAGAATGTATATTTAAATCTTGTAATTTATCTTGCGATGGGCACTTGTTCTCTTTATGTAGGCATCGACTACTAGGCCTTTATATGTGTTTGGATACAATACCCATTTCAATCGAAGATTTTTTTAGAGGTGACAATTAGATGGATTTGGGTTGGATTGTTTAGTTGTTTTAGGTTCAAATTGTTTTAGATTCGAGTTTTTTTTTTTAATATTTAGATTCAAACAATTTTAGGTTCAGATTTTTACTCTAATTCAGTTTTGATTTAGGTTCGGATTTGTTTAACATTACATTATATTTAATATTTTCAAAATCCAAATGTATGCTTCTCAATATATAAACATATAAATAATTTTGTTTGATGCTATTTACAATAATAGTGAATTTATTTTTTGAATATAATAATAATGATGATACTAATAGTTAGTATGTTTTAATGGTGAATTCATCATATGTATGATGGATTTATACATTTTATATATTGATTATTATCTTATATACTGATGGTAAAAATTAAGTTTCTGCTACAATCTGTAAATTTTAAACGCATGAATCTAATACCATAAACATTAAATTAAATCTCTATCCCCTAAAATTAGGATGTTTGTAAAAATAAAAAAATTTACCCCAGTACATAAAATATTTTCACTAAAATTAAACCCGTCTTTCCTTACTAAAAATCCCTACTTTTCTAAAAGAAAACTGACTTCTTTTGTCTTTTTCTTTTATGTGATATGTATTGACTTTTCATATATTTCATTATCATATAATGTATTTTTAGGTGTAGCGATATCCTTTTTTTTCGCTAAAAATGATGTTTCAATATATTTGGAGGTATTTTGGGTATTTTAAAAAATCTTTCGTGGGTTTTTTAGAAAATCGTATTTTATTTAAAAAATGGAGTCGCCACCGGCCACTGAGGTAGGTCGGATACCGTAAAACTAGAGTTTTGAAAACTGTTGGGTTCGGGAGTCGGTTACGGATGGAGAAGGATTAGCACCCTACACCGCCCAAAATTAGTACTTTAATAATTACCGCTTTATTAATATTGAACTTTATGGATTAAAGTGACGATTAAATTAAAATTCGTTTATAAGCGCGAGTAGATTTTAAGGGCCCCGTTATTCGAGAGTAAACCGATAAACCACCATCACTGCGCTTGATACTGGCCACGTTTATGCTCAAATAAAAAGGCACCGCATTAATATAAATATATCCGTTATGCCATCTTAGAAAATAAAATATTAAACATTCACATTGACATGGTATAAAAACATAAACACATGAATATTACAAAAATAAACAAAAATAATAAAACGCATAAACAAAAAAAACACACATACTATAATAATAAAAACAAAGCATGAGCATGAACAAAAAACATACTTTCAAGACTAAATTAATTAATCCTAACATGCTTAAACATATAAAACCACAAATACAACAAATACATGACATACATGTAATATGATACTAAACTAACAAATCAAAATAAAATGGTAACACAAAAATGTTGGATTAAAATCCATAATTGTGGGCACATATGTATAATGTATATTGCTATTAAAAGTATGACACAAAATTAAGTGACCAATTATGTTACGCGTGTCATGAGTATTAACATGTCATGGAAATAAAAGTGTAGATACCATAAGATGTATTTATAATTTGACGAGGGGTAGATTTATAAATACTTAATAGTTGATTATTAAATCAATTATATAAAGAGGTAGTGGTCAGCAAGAAATAGGTTAACTTGTATTTCTCTCCTTCCCCGTCCGAGAGTTTTATGTCAAGAGAAAACATATCTTCTTGGAAGATCACAACCACCTTCTAAGCGATCTCCATCAAAAGATTCAAGGTTTTCAGTCTATCAATTAATTCAGGTACGCTTCCGTATTCAATTTATTCGGTTTATTGTTCTTGATGATTTGACATGATAGATCCTGGGTTTAGATTTTATATCTATTATGGGTTGGTTACAAGTGGCATCAGAGACTCGTCATATTGAATAATTGAGAATTAACTTTTTTTATTATTTATTCTTCATGAAGATTTTATATATCTCATGATTTACGGTTTAAAGTATGATTCCATCTTTATTTATGGTGTGAAAACACATTATGCTTTCATTATTAGGGTTTCGATTTTGTTAGTTATCGAATACAACACTTTTAATATATATATATATATGATTAATTTTAATAATTACACTAGAAACAAAGTTTTCGGTTGAATTATATAAGTCTTAAAGAGGATTCAAAATTGTGCTATCGATACATTTGACTGAATTTATGCAAATACAGCTTATCGTTTTATATAGTGTAATTGACATATGGTTGCATAATTTAGGGTTCACTATTCGCTGAGTTTTTTTTTACTGTTTAAGCGCATTATGTTTTCGGTGCAATTTTCGTTAACCTATGCTAATAACCATTGAATTTCAAGTCTGGCATATTGTGTTTTTTTTTTACCTTTTAGAACCATTAAGACTATTCATTTTTTATATGTTTTAGGGTTTTAATTGATGGTTATTTTGGTTGTTGTACTTCAGTATTAATTGTTTGTCATTGATATATACATTTGGTTTTAATTTTAGAAAGCATGCAATTCTATTCAAAGAGAAAGCATGTAATTAATCTTATGGAATTCATATTCGATTCAGTTCGATCAAGAATTAATTTCTTTTGGTCGTTAGGTTATTATGCATATTAAAGTTTCATGTGATTAATATATGAATTACTCATTTATATAATACTTATGTTTTTGACTTTTAGCTAAAGATTGATTGTTTTGAATCTGACTTTAATTTTGGTAAATGCATGCTTAAGGAATTTTTTGAGAAACAATCAAAGATTTCGGTTTTTTCGATTTCTGATAGCCCCATATAGACAACCTTATTTCATAGACAACCTTATTTCGGGTTATTTCAGAAACTTAAGTGTTATTAAAAATTTCAGTTTTGACTGTTACAAAATTTTAAATTTGAATATCGGTATATTTATATTATATATTTTAAGATAAATTAATTGAAGAATAAGTCACCAAAGTGACATCTATTGTAGAAATTATTTTATTTTAATATATAGAAGGTTTTGTGTATGTAAGTCGGATTATGTTAGTATTAATCGGCCCAAAGGAAGGTTAATAATTAACATTATTACATGTGCAATTGTGGTAATAAACATGTGATAATTATTCAGTTTTATATGTGAGCAATAAATCGTCCCAAAGGAAGATTTCTGTTTGACATGTTCTTATTATCAATGTTTGATTACTGTACTAAGATATCACTTGCAAGTTAATGTTTTGTCCAAAGATAAAATATTAATGGAGTATTCGGTATCTTGATATGAGGTTTACCTTTATTCAAATTTATTATTATTTTGGTTATCTTTTAATTTGATTAAAAGATAAAATTAAGACAAATATTTTGAAACAATTAAATTCATATTTTGGCTTCAAATGTCTAATATTTTAATGAATTAATTGAAACATAATGTCACCAAAGTGACTGCTTTTGTGTAGATTAGTTTATTTAAAATATTAAGATAATTATGGGTTTTTGTAATTCATGCTTTTATTAATTGGCCCAAAGGAAAGTTAATATTTGGCAGAATTACAACGACAACTGTGGCGATAAATGTGTGACAATTATAAGGTATTTTATGTAAGCAATACGTTAGTCCAAAGATTAATCTATTGTTTGACATAGTTTATTGTCAATGTTTGATTGCTACAACAAGAGTACCGCTTACAATTAATATTACTGTCCAAAGACTTGATAATAATGTTGTGCTTGGTATCTTGAGGGGAACTAGCCATTATTTTGAATTTATTTGTTTACTTATGAATATTTATGTGAGCTTGTTTTTATTTTATTTACTTATTTTTGTTCTATATTTAGGCAATTTATCTTTGTTGTCACAATATCTGTTAATATACATTCTACACTCATGTTTAGTGAAATTAATTTCAAGGAATAGAAAAAGCACTTACATAAAGTATTTGGTTGTATGAACATAGACCTTGCACTAAGGGAAGAACAACTTGCACCTCTCATGGCGGTAAGCACCCATAAAAGGGATTTTGAGAGGTGAGTTCGTTCAAATTGCATGAGTTTAATGATCATAAAGTACAAAAATGTTAAGGTTAATATGACATCACTCTTGACTTACTTGATGTCTATGAAGTATAAAGGTCAAGGAAATGTGAGGGAGTATATTATGAAAATATTTAATATTGCTTCAAAACTTAAGACACATAAGATCAAACTTTCTAACAATTGTTTGTTCTTATGATTTTGGTACCGCTTCCTATACAGTTTAACCAATTCAAAATTTGTTACAATTGTCAAAAAGGAGAAATAGACTTTAAATGAGCTTATTTCTCATTGTGTTAAAGAGGAAGAAAACTTGAACAATTATAAGTGTAAAAGTACTCATTCGGTTAGTGCTCATTTAGTTAGTGTCTTTAAGAATAAGGGCAATAAAAATATTAAAATAAAGTTGCTAAGGTCCAACTCAAAAGAAATAACAATAAGTTACAAATGGTTGATTTATTTTGTAACAAGTTAGGACACATATAAAGTAATTAAACTTCAAAAGTGAGCAACTACTTCGGTTATTTTGAGTGATCCATGGGCTGTAAATTTTATGATCCCACAATTAAGATTATTTTAAGGAAAAATTTATAAATTTTTTAGGATGTTGAGTTTGGAGGGAGAAATAAGGTTAGATACATTGCTTTTGAGGAGGAATTGGATTATAATTTAATTCCAACTATCACTTTTGACGATGTTTAGGTTTTCACACCTATCATTAATCAAGAAGTGAATCAAGTACCTCAGCAAAACAATGTTGAACAACTCTCATTCAAGATAAGGTAATTGTTTTCAAAAGAACAAACTCAAAAACCTCAAAAATAAGTGTCATTAAAGATATCAACGAGAGGAAGGATAAATACTATTCCGGATTATTACTTTGTATTTCTTCAAGAAAATAAGGATAATAATGGAATGATAGAAAAGGATTCAATCTTTTTTTATCAGATCATAAAAGTTTTGACTCTCAAAAGTGGATTGATGTCATTCAAGAAGAGTATAATTTTATGCAAGAC